>APFE030397224.1:47144-77579 GCA_000404065.3 Pinus taeda | reverse complement strand
TGATCACTGTACCCTGTCATCATGAGTTTCTGGCTTTTGGAATCCAACTTAGAGCGCTTACCAGCTGGAATCCAAACATATGCAATTGAGCCAAAAACTTTGAGGTCACTGAGTGAGTGATCGGTTGAGAGTATAAACAACAGTAAAGATTGCTTCAGCCCAGAATTTGTTTGGAACATTCTTGTGTTGTAACATGGAGCGAGCCATTTCAACAACCGTGCGGTTGCGGCGTTCAACAACACTGTTCTGCTGAGGAGTGTAAGGGGTAGTGAACTGGCGTTTTATGCCATGAGTATCACAGAAGTTGGAAAAAGCAAAAGAACAAAATTCCCCCCCGTTATCTGTCCTAAGAGTCATGATATTACAGCCAGACTCTTTTTCAACTAAGGTTTTAAACTTCTGAAAGATACTAAATGCATCAGATTTATATTTGAGAAAATATACCCAGATCTTTCTACTGAAATCATCTACAATAAGCAAAAAATATTTGCAAGCAGTGATAGAAGATGTATTCATAGGACCACAAATATCAACATGAATTAACTGGAGTACCTTAGATGTGCGTCAAGATTCTCCATTCGTGAATGAAGACGATGTTGTTTGCCAGCTTGACAATTGCTGAGTCTGAATATCAGGTAACCCTGACACAAGTCTTTCCCGAGAAAGCTGAGAGAGATACTACATGTTTAGGTGCCCATATCGCTGATGCCATAGAATGCTGATAGGAGAAACATGAGCTGCTAGAACCACTTCTGGAGAATCACCAGTGTCAAGAAGCCTGTATAAATCATGATCTTCTAGACCAACAGCAACTGTAAGACTAGTCTCCCTGTTGATAATAGAGCATTTGTGCGCACTGAATACTACATCAAGCTGAGGAGAGTTCCTCATAATCTGACTGACAAACAGCAAATTAATTTCCATCCCAGGAACATAGTACACATTCAGGAAGATGAGTGTGCGCCCACCAGACTGGATTTGAACAGTACCTCTGCCATCCACTGTGTATTTCTCACCTCTGCCAAATACCACGGAATCACTGAAAGGTGAGAAGTCAATAAACTAGTCACGCCTGTGAGAGAAATGGCGTGATGCACCAGAGTCAATGTACCAGGCAAATGATGGAATATGATCTGAAGACCTTTTAGCCATAAAGGCGTAAAAGGCAAAATCTGTCTGCTTGGAATGTTCTGCAACATTCGCTGTCTGATGAAGCCCTCCCTGTTTCTTCTGTTTAGAAGCAAATTCTCTGTCGGCAATCTTTCTTCATGTGGCCGAACTTGTGATAGTAATTACACTGCACATTTTTCTTCCTAGCAGGATCAAAAGACTGAGAAGAACCTTTCTGCTGAAAGGACTGAGAGGACCGATATTTGGCAGCAAAAGCATTTTCTGAGGACGTTGATGCTGCACCACTACCAATTGTTGTTTCCAACGATCCTGCTGCATGAGTTTAGTGCATAACTCCGGAAACTTCAGATCAACATTAGTGGCAGTGATGTTGAGTGTTTCTATGAAGTGCTCATAAGATTGTGGTAGACTTTTCAGAGTGATAACTACCATATCTTCTTCCTCCATGGTGCGACCAATGGCTTCGAGCTGATCTCAAATGTCTTTAATCTTGTTGAGATGTTCCTGTAAAGACATGTTCGTCCATCATGATGGAGAACAACTGATTTTTGAGAAAGAAAGCTCTGCTCTTGTCAGATGTCTCGTGCAGTTCTTTCAATTGTTGCCAGATCTCGGCAGATGTCTTGCCAGAAGGAATTTGTGGTAACTGATCATCAGCCACAGAGAGCTTGAGAAGCATAACAGCCTCTCGATTTCTATCATCAAACTTATCTTGATCGATACCAGCTGTACCGGGACGAGTTTCTTTGCCCAAAATAAGTTGATCAAGACGCCTGTATTCAAAGATGGTCAACATTCTTTGTTTCCAGATGTTATAATTGCTGCCATTAAAGCGTTGATTGCCTTCTAACATCAGATTGGTGAGGGAGGCCATCTGTACGTTTCTGGAAGATTGATAGAATTCTATTCAGTGAAGTGGTGTAATACGACCCTCCTTTGGTGACAAACTCAGCCTTTTAACAGAAGATTTAGCTCCTTAATCCACAAAATTCAGGTAACAGCACACAAAATCCACTGCTTCTTTATGAATAGAACTCGGCTGGAAATATATAAGAGAAAACTTTGGCTTCAAATATGTCCCTGAGTTAATACGAGTTAATACGCATACCCTCCAGTAACGTTACAGCAGCAAATAAGGTGAGGAAATGGCTTTCGAATTTCTCAATATGACTCTGAACAGTCGGCTTTCACGTCCTTGTAATGGGCCCACGTTTGTATCTATGCAGCTTCAGCTATTGGAGCATTTCAATCCGTTGTCATTCATAAAGTCGATTCTGTGAATTGATAAAATATAGCACCGCTGTACCACAATTTTCTAATGCGGATTATCAGAATAAACAATCCAGCAGTCAACGGATACACCGGGTGTCTTTGAGATGCAGCAGAAATCAAGCATGCGTCCTGAAAATAAAAGAAGGTGCCGAGATCGATCCCCAGAGTTTTCTAAAAATCGGAGAACTTCTTAAACATATCAGTCGGGTTTTGATTTATTTCATCACATCATTTGTTTTCTGAGCCGTGAGAACCTTGGCTGAGGTAAAGAATAAAAAACACTGAACGAGATTTGCACGGAGAACTTTTGATCACCTGGAAAACCCCTGTCGAAGGCAGAAAAATAAAAAACAGTGAACTGAGTTTGCACGGGTCTCTAAATCGAGCGCTAGTCTGTCCGGAACGCTAGGCTCGGAAATGCAAATGAAGAAATGCTTCGTTGTGCGTATAAATGAACCGTCTCTTGCGTCAGTTGTTGCCCGTGCCACCCGATGCACGCAAAAAAAATACAGGAATTGCATATTACGTATACAGGAATTGGAGCCGGTCAGTGCCGCCGTCAATTTACCAAGTGCGTGCTATGAGATCGTGCAACGAAAAAAAATCCCCAGCGCTACATAGATTGAATCCACGAAAAAAAATTTAAACCAACTGATAAGTTATTTCGGAGAATCCACTTCTGTATCGAGATAGACGACTGTAAGCTTTTATCACAGTGAGCAGAGTCAAAGCTAAGACTCAGTGAAGGCTATCTGGCTTACAGAGGGCTCGACCTTAGAAAGGAATGACAGAAATAACTCAAGAGATTAGGATGCAGAGAGAATAACTTCTCAAAAAATCTCTTTTTCTGGCTCTGATACCATAAAATAGTGCAAAACACGCATATGGATTTCCAAATGAATTCATTGAATTGATTAAGCAACAATACTCAATAATAATACAGAGATATTTACAAAGATAGAAACATCAAGTTTCTATGTAAAGAATCAGTTTCATCTAAGAAACTGCTAAAAGAATAAAATTAGGAACAGCTAAAAGAATGAGCATTAAACTTAAAATAGTATTATTCTAATACAAACGGGTTGTTCATGATTGATGAAGTTGCAAACAAAACTTGGTTACATTGAAAAGTGTTGAGGTTAAGTTTGGTGTTGCTAGAAAATTGAAGGAAGCTTCTGACAAGATGTCTTTGGATAATATGATGATGATTTAAGCAGCATCATAATAACTAAAGATCCCAAAGGTTTGTGCTAAACATATATATATTGAAAGTTCATTATTGATTAGGGTTGTGATTTTGCATGATCTCTTCATAAAAGGGTCGAATGTTTGAAGCATGCTTGGATTGGTGGATATATTTGGTTTAGTTGACAAGGAGACATGAAGCATCTTGGGGCGACAAGATGCTTGGGAGGACCTTTGGTTGGCCTGTGATGATATCTAGATCCCGTAGTACAGAGGGTGGCATTGGTCTTAGAGCCTTGACCTTGAATACGCACCTAGTCCCCTAGGTTGGTGTTAGAGTAGAAGCCTAATGGAACCTAGAGTGGTTGAAGTTTGGAACTCACCTTAGTCCCAACCGAATTAGACACCCTGGTCAAGTATCTAATCTGTAGCACTGCATGTGTTGTGAGTCGTGATCTGTGTAAAGTATATCATTTTGTGATCTTCCATGTACCTATATATATATGTAATTATGAATACCTCCCTAAATAAGAGGGAATGTTGAAGAATTTAACTAGTGTCGGTCTTTACATTGTATTTGAGTCATGAAAAAGGAAAACTATTTATAAAAGAAATTTTGATTGACTTATTAAAGCATGGGTTTCATGCTTAGGTCAGTGGTCAATAGGTCAAAGCACCCATTGAGTGCTCTAGGACTTTTGTTGAGTCAAGGTCAAAGTCATTATGTAAGAAACCCTTCTTGCGTTCATGGTGTCAAAGAAAGAGAAATGTTTTATTGTCAAAAATAAAGTCTTGCTTCTCCTCCATCAAATCAGCTGTGTCCCCTTGCAAGTCGACCTCTTCATCAAGTCAAGTCGGCCGAATGAAAGGACACATCCACCTTTGAAGAAGCTATATATAAAGGAGCATTCGATCCATTGAACAATCAACCATTTTTCGATACATGAGCATGGCATGGTCAGATTGACAATTACTTGCAACAGATGGGCTTCGTGAAGAGTGAGACGGACTGGAACCTCTACTATTTTATGGTATGAGGTGAGCCTCTCACTTTTGTGTTATATGTGGATGATCTATTTCTAGCAAGATCACCAGGGCTGATAGAGGACTATAAGAGGGACTTGCAGCAGAGTTCGAGATGAACGATTTGGGGTTGATGCATTATTTTTTAGGTCTAGAGGTATGGCAGACAGATGGGGAGATCTTCATTGGTCAAGGGAGATATACTATAGAGATCTTGAAGACATTCAGGATGGTAGACTGTAAACCCATATCTACTCCTATGATTACCAACTAGAGGAAGATAGATGTCTCAGCGCAAGAAGCAGTGAACCCCACCTTGTATAGATAGCTTATAGGGTCTCTTATGTATATGATCAACACGAGGCCAGACATTTGCTTTTTGGTCAACACTTTTAGTTAGATCATAGCTGAACCAAAGAGGGTACATAGGACAGCAGCAAAGCATGTGCTGCGATATTTACAAGATAGAGTTGAGTGTGGGTTGTGATTTAATCGAGGTGATGGTGTCAGGTTGATGGGGTACATAGATGCAGGGTAGACAAGTAGTGCAGTGGATCAAAAAAGCACCTCAAGGTGTTGCTTCAGTATTGGATCAAGGGTTGTCTCTTGGTAAAGCGGGAAGCAAAAGTCTATGGCACTAAATTCTGCGGAAGCAGAATACATGGCAATGAACATGGCTACATGTGAGGCCATATGGCTTCGAAAACTGCTGGTGGCACTATTTGGTCAGAGGTTGGAGTCGACCAGTATCTACTGTGATAATCATATTTGCATCAAGCTCTTTGAGAATCCAATGTATCATGATAGGTCGAAGCACATGGACATCAAATACCACTTCATATTAGTTCAACTACAATGTGTTTCCACATATTAGTAGGGTGCAGATACTCTAACAAAGGCCTTGGGTAAAGCAAAGTTTGTTTTCTTCATGGATAACATGGGAGTCATGGAGAACACCTTCCTCGCTAAGAGGGAGAGTTAGATTTGTAGCTCGAACAAGTGTTCTAGTCCCAGATGGTGTCTATAAGGCTAGGAGCACAGGTGGATTAATTATCTCCAATACCCATAAAATTTTCTAAATAAAATGTCTTAATTAGAATTAATTAACCAATTTTAATTATTTTCCTAAGTCTTACTTGGGGAAACAAGTTAATTACTTGGAATTAACTAAGACAAATCAATTTTTCTCCAGTGACTTCTATAAAAGTGACTGGAAGAAGTCAAATTGATCTTAGCTATCGATTAGAGTTAGATCGTGGTCATTGATTCATCAATGAGAGACTAGAAGAGACGATGAATGGGGATTCTGGAAATCGTTCGAACAAGAAGATTTGTCATGATAGCAAGGGTGTAGTGATAGTGTGGGAGACACTAGTAGTAGGGATTAGTAGTTATTGAGATCATGTTGCCAAAAAGAGATTCTTCACAGTAGTTTCCATATTCTTAGTGACAAAAAGAGAGATCAATTTATCTGCAAAGGTCGAGTTTCTTCAGTTAGGGAAAACTGATTTAGTAAGGCTGAGTTGTCGGAGCAAGTGTGAATTTTCCAGTGTGATCGATTTGCACAGAGAAGTCGAGTTTGCCAGTGAAGTTCGAAATTCCAACGGAGGCCGAGTTATTTTTCCAAAAAGTGCGAGTTTCTAGAGAGGTCGATTTATTTTCGGGAAACACACAAGTTGGATCGATTCAAGGTCACAAAGAGGCCAAATTGATTTAGAAGGTCGAGTTGCTTCTAGGAGGTTGAGTCAGTGTGCAGAAGTGAAGAAATTAATTTATCGGAGCTTTTCCGGTGTCAAGAAAGTACTTTACGTAATTCTCAATTTGCTGAAGAAATAAAATAAACCCTCATTTGCAAAACTGGTTTTCCCTTCGTGGTTTTTCCCGGGCTTATTTTGCCCAAAAATATTGGTGTCCAATTTTTACGTGTGGTATTTTCTCAGTTCCTCTGATTCATTTTTGGTGAAATTGCAATTGTGTTTTTATTCAGTATTTGTTGTAAGAAATTTACACGAGACAAATAATCTCAAGAGATAGAAGAATAATCACAAGTGACTGCAATAGAATTTTCACAGTTCTAACCCTAAGTGAGTGGGAAAAGAGCTCTAAATATTATACGGGTAAGTGGGCAAAACCCTTAAAGGATCTAGAGCTTTCCTAAGAAACTCTAAAAGTGAAATATAAATAGAGGCCAATGGAAAGGCCTTGGCCCTACACACACATTGCAACAAATCATTCATGAGAGGTATTCGTGAGTGAGGAAGTCGCTGCAAGCAAGGAGTGTGCAAGATCATATGCCATGTTTGGTAGACCAAGGGTCGAAGCCCTAAGAGAGCCGCAACTAGTTGAGGACGAATTGAGAGGTCCGTTTTGTATTTGAAAGAGGCCGAGTATCTCGCCTCAAGAAGGTGGAGAGTTCAAGCCTAAGATACTGATTTTTCTGTGTATGTTTGAGGGTAATCCAAGCCCTAGAAGAGGGTTGGATGCGATAGACCCCTGTCCAGGCTTGTTGTTGCACAAAGTGTCTAGGCAGCGCGACAACGCTCAGAGTAAGGGTTGTCACTCTTAATCCTTACTCACTCTGTTTAGACTCTCCTAGGCAAGTCAAGGGGGGTAGTCCCTAAGGTAAAAGGATGAGAAAACTTGTAAATCACGGGCTCTAGGAGATTTTAATGATGGACAACTTGATGAATCCAAACGATTAAATCAGATTGATAGATTAAACGCCAACGTAAACAATATACGACCACAAGATAGAATCAATTATAGACTAGTGCCTTCAATATTTGAATTAACCATCAATAAAAACAAGTTATCAAAAACGATTCTCAAAATGTGACGAAAAGTGACAATCATAAATAATCCACAAAAATGCAAGATATTCCAGATTTAAGATGATAATTGTTAATGACCAAGATCTAGAATTAATTAACCTTTTCCAGCAATCAAATATGATTAAAAATGTTTATCGCACCTTGACCATAGGAAAATCATAAAACTTACATTTAATGACCAAATGACACTAAGGAACTTTAGGTAAAAAAAAAATAATTATTCCTTAGGAGTTTAATTTAATCGAATGGTTAAAAAATCAAAATTTTTAATGGGCCATAGGCCACATTAAAAATTCTAGAGTTTAAGCGAAAAAACCCTTAATTTTATTTTAAATCCTTAGTCACCAAATTTAGATTTATGATTTAAAGTTTTTTAATTTTATATTTTTTAAATGTTTAGGATTTTAAATATTTTAGATGTTTTTAGGATTTTTTAAAAATATTATGATTTTTTTAATTTTTAGAATTTCAAATCAAAAATAAATAAATAAAAAGGGGAAAAATCAAATGTTAAAAGAATTTTTATATTTTATATTTTTTTAGATTGTTTGAAACTTTATATTTTTAAAATCATCAATAAAATAAATTAATTAATTAATTAAACCAAAATCTAATTGAAAAAAAAAAAAAAATCGAAACTCTAAACTAAAACAAAACTAAACAAAGTTTCAAATAAAAAATGAAAATCAATTATTCTAAATTAAACTAAATAAAAGTAATGAAATCCAACTAAACTAAATAACACTGATATCTAACCTAACACACATAAAGCATAAAAAATCGAACCTTTTTATTGTGCGTGTGTGCAAGTGAAGGAGGTGCAGGAACTCGACCACGAAAAGGGTTCGAGAGAAGGTCGAGGGAGTTGGAATGAGTAGCTAGAGGACAGGGAAATGAATACGCAGAGGAGGAAAGGGTTGCAGATGAGGAAGCCGCAGGCCAGATGGGGAAGATCGTGGTTGCGGGTGCAAGTTCGAAGAGCGGAAGGAGGGTTCGGGTATGGCTACAGCTTCAGCAGAGGGTTATAGCAGCGTGAGGATTAAGGGATGATGAAATCGCAAGGATGAGAGACTGCATTAGGATGGGAGCTTCAACGTGGACAGGGAGTATCGATTGCAGGTGCCAGGTGAGGAGGGTGGATACAATTGAATGGAAATGGGTAACACATTGGTGGGAGAAGATTGCAATGAGGAATAGAGAGCTGGATGAAATTAGCTCAGCAGAACGACGACAACAAGGGTAAGGAACAACAGAATGACGGCATGATTGAGCAGCGGATAAGAGAGATGCGGGATGGTCTTAGGGAATGAAGGACGTTGGCAGATTAACGAATATGGATAGCAATGAGGAGAAGAAAAATGTGTTGGCAGCATTAAGAAGAGGATGGAGGATTGTGTCTCTGATGGGTAGCGAAAACAACAAGGGTTTTACACAGCTTACCCAAAATTTTCGAAATTTTCTTGCAACAAAAAATGAGAACCCTAGGCAGCTGCAGACAGGTGGCCCAGAAACCCCTTTTAAGTCTTTCTGGAAATTTTAATTAAAATTTCGAATTCACCTACTGCAGAATTCCCAGTTCCTACAAAATTATTTCAGATTTGAAGCTCTTAAAACCCTTAGACTGTAAAATTAATTGAATAATCTCCTTGTAGAATTATGCTCATGAGCCTCAAGGATCCAGATCTTACCCTCCAGGGCCTAGATTTGGACTCTGGACAACTTTCATCTTCAGATCTGTAGCTGCAATACAACAAAAAACGCTCAAACGATATACACAATGACCCCAAAAAACACTAAAACCCCGAAAACCCAAGTCAGAAAACTAAAATTAATTACAGATCTATGTACATAAATGGCAGATCTATCAGATCTAGGGAGTGTGAATCCAACTCCACTCCTAGATCTGATGATCTGCGGCTCCCAACAGCGAGATCTGACAATTTAGCACATAAAAATTAAAATTTTTTGAATTTTAGAGGAGGTACTAAGCTCAAAACCCTTCATGCATCACCCATAAAAATATCTCATGATAAGCCCGAGCTCAAACTCAAACTGGGCTCTTCAGAAAACACGAATCGGGAGTTGGCTGGTTCAGCCGAAAACTTCCCCGAACACCCGATGATCTAATAATCAAGGATTTTCCTGCAAAACTCAATTCAACTGTCAACATAGAGCGAGAAAACAATAATAAAATTCAAATCTAATAGAGATACCTATTATTATATTCAAAACTTAAATTATCATTCAAACCCCAGCGACTGAACAAGATACCGGTACTCAAATTGCTCTTCAGAAGCTATTATTAATGGCAAAAAAGAAATTACACACGAAAATAATACATCTTACAACATTTCCATGAAGAGTAATACCAGCAGAAATTTAACCCAAAGTCTTTCTTTATTGCTCATAAAAAGATTACAAGAGAGAGCTTTTCACCTAGTACACGATCAAAAGATCGAATGACATTGACTGACAAATGACCTCCTATTTAAAGATAAATCCTCCAACGGCTATTTCGAGTGATCCTTGTCAAAGTGATCTCGACCATTGATGAGGATCAAAATTTCTTTTAATCTCATCCGTCGAAATTTTAAATATTGAGGAAATTTCGAATTTTTCAATTAAATGCATTTTAATAAATTCAAAAATTAAAATTTTGCATTTATTTCCTCAAAAATTTGACTTTGACTTAAACCCCAAGGATCCCAGGCATAAAATTTAGCAAAATAATCAATTAACCTTAGTCCCTGGACCTGTTAAGATTTAATCTTTTAAAGGATCCACGAATTTTACCTCTGGAAAACTTAAATTTACCTAGGACCTAAGACCTATGAGGGAATAAATTATTTTTCTAACCCTCAAGACACTTTACATCATGATTTTTTACATTTTTACATTTCAAGGGGGGAAACCCATTTGCAAAAGACCATCACAGACTACCCAGTTCTGCGACACAAATATAATCTAGCAGATCGAGCAATTTGTAATAAAATAACATAACCAAATAGTTAGGAATATTCTCAAATCCCTTTTACATTGACTCGATCTAGAACACTAGGACTCCCCTAAGATTTCAGTGACAAAATCCATTCTGACTTTGGGGTAAGCTGAAGGAAAACTCTCCCAACCATCCGAGAATAGATCGGTGAGACAAAAATACCTCCCGGAATGTAGATCGTTACTAGAAAACTAGGTTTACCTAGATGATTACATACACGACACAGATCCACTGAGATTATTTACATTATACACATGCAGATTGGGTTTACATTATAAGATGATTCTCAGGCTGACAATGATAGTTGGATGGCAGGAACACGTCGATCAGGCTATGGGTTGTTGACACGTAGTGGTCAACGAGGCTGCAAAAGAAGAAGGGACGAGTCTACATGGCTGATTTGTATGCATGTCGCAAGGAAGTCGGAGCCTTAAGGAGGTCAGTCAAAGTGTCTAGGAGGGTCACAGCAGCTCTATGTTAAGACCACAGGCAGAGGGGACCTAAAAGCCTCAGCACTGTGAACAGAGGGTCTAGGAGCCTCAGGATGCAAGGAGACCTGTGGATATGTTAGTAAGGAGGTTGTTGTTTGTTGTCAGTGGATCGCTGAGCTGTAGGGTAAACTCTGCTTGGAGAAGAAAGTCCAAACAGCAGTGTTTAGATGTAGTGGACTAAAGGAGAAGTTCCCTGTGTGATTAGGAGGCAAAGGACTGCCAGGACAGATATCAGAGGAAGCTGGTCAACTGAGGACAACAGCACTGAAAGGAGGGCAAAGGAGTGTCAACCAGCAAGTTGAGGGTTTTGTCATTGTTTTCAGAGGGCAGATTGAGTATCTAAAGGATTAGACCTCAAGCTCAAGGTTTCAGTCAAAGGACAGACTGTATTGTCCTTTATTGTATCTGTATTAGGGTTTTCTGAAGGGCCATGATCCCTGGTATGGGAGCCCTAAGATTGTTTTATTGAAGTACTGATAAGACAAGTTTTGGGCCAGTACTCTTGTGTACTGTTGTTGATTTCACTAATGATATGTTCTGCTGTACAAAGTGGCTCATTGAAAGTTCTTAGTGTGTTTATGTGCTAAGTCTAGTCATAGACCAGGTCTAGGGCTTATGGAAAATTAACATTTGGATGCCATAACTGTTAGGTATTAATGTATATAAGAAAAATGCATTGATATGGTCTCCTGTGAGTCATCTATGGATCTAGACTATTCTTGATGAGCATACCACTATAGGCAGATTGACCTCTGCCAGATATTCGACACAAGGGGTTTTTTCTTGTGGATTACTCGTCTTGGCTATATTGGCCAGATTGTGTCTCACTTTCTCCCATGACTAAAACAAGGTACTCCTCTCCATACTTTGTTTTTTCGCTTGAGATTTATTTTCCAGAACTCAAGGTTACGAGGTTGGCATATTTATAGATTCAAAATTAACCTCAAGAATTGTTTTTTTCAGCCATTCTTAAGCAGGAAGTGACAGTTCTAAAAGGATACTTCAAAGTTCATATAGCTGCATATAAAGGACCAAAAGATTTTTGAACGTAAGGCATTTCTTGGCTATGTATGACAACTGAGGCTGAAGATCATTTAGGCCACAAAACAAGGAACTTTCACTGGCATTAAATAGCAGATTCAAATTTATCAAAGCCTCCAAATGTCAACTAGAATAGGATGTTTAACATTTGAAAATTATAAGCATAGCCTTAAAAACAGCTTGAAAACATAATCTTGTATGTCATTGTCGAAACTCAATTTTATGTCTTAGTTAGAGCATAACAGTGTCAACATTTTATTTGTTTATAACAACACACAATTGCTCAACAATCAAGACATTTGTAGCACTCTAGCCTTGTTGACAAGTATGCTCACTATGGATTGAACTTCACAAGTTACCTTGAACATGATTATACTTGCAAGTATGGTAAGTGACGTGAACATCACATAGTAAATAGGTGATACAACTGCAGTGTTAAATGTATCCAGTGCCTGCATTACATGGTAACAGATCATGTCAGAAGATCTCAACACATACACCATCCATGATATCGATGTCAAAAACAATTTAAAATTTAAATAATATATACTAATTGAAGTGATGACCATAAACATTTTTCTGTTGACAATAGTTCCTTTTCACAAAAATGATTTACTACCAAAATGAAATAATCTACATAGCTGGGTTCTTGGATCCATCCAACAAGGTACCATCTGGATTCTAATTCTTTTAGATCTGACACAAATACCAAAGATTCCTCAAGACCAATCTTGTAGGAATCTCACAGAGAACCCTGCAGATCACAGGGATCCTCCAGCAGAAAAACAAAAGAAAAAATAAAATCACTTCAGAAAGAACTAACCTCACACAATTATTATAGTCCATGTACAAACATCACTCCTAAAAGCAGAAAAACAAAAAGCTATAAATGAAAAAGGAGACAATATGAATATTTTTTGCCAGCCATATACATATATGCTCTAGTTTTTATATGGCCATGAAAACGTGATGTACAAGTCAAAATCTATATCTATTACCTATTGATTACTTCTATGTTGTCTACAGTATTTTGCTTATGTTGAGTGCTTCCCTACATTGGCACGTGTATATTAACTATCAAAGGTTTCTTGCACCATGAACCCATAACTGAACTTTAAAAATGATGTAAACAAATCCACACAGCACCGGACACCTGCAAACCCAAGCCTAGGTCTGACGGAAAGAGAAAGAGGGCAGAATGCAGATCATCCATTAAAACGTCTTCCGGCATACATTTCAAATTAAGATTCCAAACACTCTGCACTGTAGGCTGAAAAGCTGCTATTTTTAAGTAATGAATACACCATCAGGGGGAAAGGAAACTGACAGATACAGACCTATGGACCAACTAACTTCAAGCAAAGGCTTATAGTCATAGAATGAAAATCCCGTCTAGAGGTTAACATCCATTGCCTCCATAGAGATAGAAAAAGTTGAAACCTCGGGATATGTTCTCAAAAGTGTCACGCATGTCAATGGAGGGGGAGGGTTGAGTAATTACTATTAATTGAGATGCTGGGAGAGCAACCAAAGAAAGAAAATCCAGTATATTATAGGCACAAGAAACACAAGTCCATAACTAATATACTTTCTTTCATTAATTCAGAAATGCAATGACAAGTTGTTTTCTGACAAGCAAGAAACAGCTGTAGTAGATTAAGTTTACCATTAATTTTAGACATGTTCTATGCTTAGAGTAATTTATTTCAATTTTCACAGTTAGCTCAATATCTTTTCCAGATTAGCAATCACATCAGCATTAAAGTAAACTGCAGATAGAACATAAACATAAATCGAAGAAGACAAGGCAAGACAAGAGGACACAAGATGTGGCGATAGCCAGGGACAAACCTCAATGTGGGGAAACCCTTGATCAATTTTTCTTATATGTTCTTCAATAGTTCAGCAAATAGAGAGAGAGAGAGATAGTACATTTACAATAGAATTCAACACTTTGACTTATCTAAATAAGAGCATAGATCATCTCTAAAAAGATGATACATGAGATCAGTTAAAGACACGCTGCTTCAACTGATTCTCCAAGGTGACTCCGTCACCTATCATTGTGTTGCATCTAGTCATCATGTTGCACCTCACCGTGCTGTACCATGATGCACCCATCATCACAATGCTGGACCTTATGCTGTCCCATATGCCATTACTGCACCATGCTGCCACAAAAGTCTTCCTCCAAGCTCTGCAAAGGGAACAAGCTTCACCCCAATAAGTTCTCCAACCTCCACGGCAAAGCTCAGCCCCAAGAGCTGATACTCTACCCACCAAATGAGCTCCCAAACACTACCTCTGTGCTAGCCCAAGTAGTGCGAAAGTCACACTATCAAACCAACAGCTCAATCAGCTCCCAAACTCCCCCAAAGGCTGACAATCCTCCTTAGCCTCACCTCCGGAAAATCTCACAACAAAACTCCACTGCTCAGCGCCACAAACAACTCGTCCTCTCTCACTACGTCCTCCAAAAATACGCACCACTTGGAAGTAAATGCTACTGCAGGAAACCACAATGTGATTCTCCTCCGAAAGAAATGAAGGAAACCTTGGCACTCAAAGTCCCCAGAAGAAAGGGTGAGCTCTTCACCTAAAAAACTCATGTTAAACAGCGAGTGACTCGACTAAGCAGCTCGAGCAACCAAGAGAAATCGATATACACTCATGACTGAATGAGAAGATGGGAGCTTCCCTCCTTATATAGTTTTCGTGGGGCACTTTTCCCTCCATTTTGTCCTCCATCGTGGGCCCCACTTAACCAACACCATGCAAAAGTTATCCCCCTCCATGCATATCGAACTAGGGAGTGCGTAATTCCCTAGTGAGGGTGGCCCCCATGTGTAGCTTAACTACAAAACAAAACATCTTCTCCTAGTCTAATCCCCTAAAAGCCTCCAATGGGTCCACTAACTCCAAAATTGACCCCATAATACAAAATTCAATCTTGTTCCAAAATTATTTAGGAAGGGACATGACAGTCCTCCCCTCCCAAATGTTCCTTGTCCCCAAGCAACTTCAACGTCAGATGCTCCAGAATGTGCTCTCCCTCCCAAGTGGCATCCTCATTCAGTGGATTTTTCCATCGTACCAAATATTCTCTGATTATCCTGTTTATGAGCTTCCTCTCTCTGGTTTCAAAGATGGCTTCTGGCTCTAACTAAGATCAAATGCCCCTCATCGTCAAGTGGAGGCAACTCCATGATTGTTGTAACTTGTTGCCCCAACACCCTCTTGAGGCATGACAAATGAAAGATGTTATGAATCTTGCTCCCTAGTGGTAGCTCCAACTCGTAAGCCACCTCTCCAACTCTCCTTCTCATTCTTTATAGCCCAAAGAATCTCGACTGCAGCTTTTTGAACCCCTTCTGCTTGAGTGTGGATTGTCAGTACGGTTGTAATCAAAGGTAGACCAAGTCACCCTCCTCAAAATATCTCACTACTCAATGCCGATCAACATACATGTTCTGTTGGTTCTGAGTTGCTTGTAAGTTATCCCTAAGAGCCTTGAGGATATCTTGTCTCTCTAGGATCCAATCCTTGGCCTTTGGGGCCCCGCTGTCTCCAAAAGCAATATTAGCAAAAGATAAAGAATCATAACCATATAAAGCATGAAAAGGAGTCATACCAATGGACATATGATGGATGGTATTGTAACAATACTCTCCCAGGTGCAACCATTGAATCCAAGCCCTTCGTTGCCCTGTCATATAATTCCTGAGATAACCCTCTAACCATTGGTTCACCATCTTTGTCTAACCATCGGTATGCGGATGATAGCTAGTGCTCGAGGTGAGCTCAGGCTGACTAGTCTAAAGAGCTCCTGCCAAAACCCTCCCATGAATCGGATATCCCTATCACTGACTATCCCTAAAGAACAACTTTGCCACCTGTGAAGCTGAATATCGTGTCGGTATGGCAAAGAAGTGTGCAAACTTGGTCAGTCAGTCGACCACTACAAAAACACAATCCTTCCCTTGCAATCAGGGAATTCGAGTAATGAAATCCATAGAGATGCTCTCCCATTTCCCCTAAGGGATGGGAAGAGGCTGCAACAATCCTGCTGGATGGGTCAACTCTCCCTTATTCCTTTGGCAAGCTTCACACTCCCTCGAAGCCCTTCCAAGTGAGGCACTCTCTCACTACCATAGATGTCTTCCTAAACCCCTGGTGCCCAGACAAAGGAGAATCATGAGTTGCTCGAACGACGCACTCCCTCAACTGTGATTCTGAAACCAAAAATATGCGCCCCTTATAATTAATGACCTCATCCATCACCCTGTAGCGCTCATCTACATAGCTACCCTCCAAGATCTCACACGCCCAACAATCCTTGGAGTACTCTACCAATATCTGAGCCTTCCAGTCATGACAAATGCTCATGAGTGAAAGACCAGTTGGTCTCCTGGATAGTGCATCTGCCACTACGTTGTGCTTCCCCCGCGCATACTCAATATCAAAATTGTAGGCCTGCACTTTGTTGACCCATCTCTGTTGTTTGTCATTGAGGCCCTGCTGCCCCATGAAATGGCGACGACTGTTGTGATCCATCTTCACCCGAAATTGATTCCCCACCAAATACTGTCTAAATTTGGCCAATGCATGCATTATGGCCAACATCTCCTTGTCGTAAATGGAATATGACAGCGCATGAGGTAGAAGCTTCCTACTCTGAAAAGCAATGGGGTGCCCACCTTGGGACAAGATTGCCTCAATCCCTACACCGAATGCATCGCACTCCAATATGAAAGGTTGTGAAAAATCTAGGAGTGCTAAAACTGGACAACTACTCATCACCTCCTTAAGGCGATCAAATGTTGCCTGAGCTCCCTCTGTCCACGCAAAGGCCCCTTTCTTAGTCAGATCAGTAACAGGTGCTGCCAAGTGTGAGAAGCCCTTCACGAACTTCCGATAATAGAGGTACAAATGCCCAAAATTCATCTCAATGTTGTCACATCTTGGGGCTCTGGACAGTCTCGAATAGCCCGAATCTTCTCATCATGCACCTTGACCCCATCTGCACCGATGATGTGTCTGAAGTAAATCATCTCTATCAACCCAAACTCTCACTTACATTTTTGCGTAGAACTATTGCTCCTCCGATATATGCAAGATTGTCTCCAAGTGCTACAGGTGCTCCTCCCATGTCCTGTTGTAGATCAAGATGTCATCAAAGAATACCAGTACAAACTTTCTCAGCTGGCCTCGAAACACATGGTTCATGCATGACTAACAACTAGTCAGTGCATTGGTCAACCCAAAAGGCATGACCAGGAACTCGAAATGCTCATAATGACACATGAAAGTTGTCTTCAGAATGTCCTTCTCTCTCACCCGAATCTAATGATTCCCCAATGACCGCAAATCTATCTAAGAGAAGTACTTGGCCCCTCTAAGCTCGTCCATCAACTCATCAATGCGCAAAATGGGATACTTGTTCTTCAGCGTCTTCTTGTTGAGGGCCCTGTACTCAATACACATGCGAAGAGTCTCGTCCTTCTTCACTAGCACAACCGAAGAAGATAACGGACTAGAACTCGATCTGATGTGACCCAATGCCAACAACTCCCGAATGGCTCTCTCGATCTCGTCCTTATAGGCCTTGGGATGCCTACAGGGTGTGGTGATGACCGCTTGCACACCAGGCTCCAACTCTATAGTGTGCTCAAATCCTCTGTCAGGTGGTTGCCCTGGTGGTATATCTCCAAAAACTACCGGATATCTATCCAATACTACCTTTATGTCCGGATGTGGTGGTGTGGTCTTTACCCCAGCCTCTAAAATCCTCAGCTCTACTACCCAAGCTATGTCTCCATACCTCAAATCAGCCTCCATCCGATGAGCCGAAACTCTCTGAGCGAGGTACGAATGCATGCCCCTAAGAACCAATGGCTTGCCATTTGGCCCAGTAAACTCCATCACCAACAGTTTCTATTAGGTCCCTATACTACTAGTGTAACCCCTTATTGTTATTAGTGAACTCCCTTATAGTATTATTGTGCCCATATAGTCCCCATGTTGTTATTATTATGCCCCATAGAAGCCCGCTATTGTTATTGTTGCGCCCCTACAATATTATTGTTATGTAGGCTCTAATTGTATTGGTACCCCTTAGACTCCTATATATCGAAAGGAGGTCTTGTCATTTGTATCATCCAAGAATTGTTTATTTGTGTAATGTAAAGGAGGTTGCCTCCTCGAAGAGATGATTTTGAAGTCGTTGATCTATCTTTTCTATCTTTTTGTGTGTTGGTTTTATAACATTTGATATCAGAGTTTTTGGATTCTAGGGTTTTGCTGCTCCAAAAATGTCATCGTGGCATTTTTGCTATAACGTTTTTCTAAAACATTTCAGAAGCTGAAATTAAAACCCATTTGAGTCGAAATCTAGATGAACCTCGAGTCCGAATTTTAGATCCTTTCTCGCTATATTTTCGGAGATAGGATCCAAGGAAATTAGGGTTTTTGCAAGCTCACGAATTATATCTCAAATAAGTGACATGGGGAAAAATGTCATAACATTCTCTCTAGGCATCAGATTGAAATTTCGTAAGATGTTACAAAAAGAGGGCAGCCTATAGTTTTTTGTGTATCGGTCTCAGGCCCTAAGGTCAAAACAGTGACACATGGCACTTCGTACAAGTCCGCTCTACTGAACTAGTCTATAATCAGGTCATCGTGGGAGATTTGGCATAACTCTTCCTTGGAGAATCCAATCTTGCTCAGACTTGCGAGGTTGGAAGAGGACTCAAAGGGCTACCACGGGACACAAATTCAGCCTTGGAGATCTGAAATTACAGAGATACAAAAGATTCAATATCGAGCTCCTACAAATTGAAAAAGGGTGTGTAGCTTTTTAAATTTTGCATAAGTTTGGTTTGAAAAATTAGTTTGAAGGAATTCAAAGGGCATAGTGAAGCATTATTATCATTAATTGATGCCCCGAAGAAAGAAAATGGAAACACCTAGTAAGCAACCTGAAAGCTCTAGCATGACTCATGAAGAAGAGGAAGAAATGCAACATGATATATCAAAATTATGAGACCAAGTGCAACAAAATTCACTCTCACAAAAAGTAACAGAAGCTAAGATGGATGGTTTAAAAAAGGGCATGGAAGCTAAGATGAATGATGTCGAAGCTAAGATGGATGGTATAGAAGAAAAACTTAAAGGCAACATGGAAGATTTTGACGAAGTTACTACAAGAAATGCTTACTAATGGGGAAAAGGTAGTAAAGGAAACTCAATATGAGAACAAAAGAAATGTTAATCATGATTTTATAGACTCTAACATTGGATTGAAGACCCATGATTAGAACAAAAAAAATGTTAATCATGATTTTATAGACTCTAACGTTGGATTGAAAAGGTAGTAAAGGAAACTCATGATGAGAACAAAAGAAATGTTAATCATGATGTTATAGACTCTAACGTTGGATTGATTTTATAGTTCCAAAAGTTGATATGAGGAAATTTGATGGGAAAGATCCCATAACATGGATACTACAGATGGAGCAATATTTCGATCTCCATAATGTGCAAAACACACAAAAGGTACGCATTGCAACTTTATATTTGGAACCAAATCAGTTTGTATGGTATCGATGGGTTTGTTCTCGTAAACAAATTGTCACTTGGGCAATTTTTATGGAATAATTGATAGCACATTAAGAGGATACAAAAGGCAACACATTTTTTAACTAGTTGATAAATCTCAAACAAAAGAGTTCAAGGATGGAGCACATTGAGGACTTCTAAAATTTGAATATAAGGGTAAAAAATATTCCAGAGGAGCATAGGATTGATGTGTTCATAGGGACTTTAAAGGATAACATCCAACATGAGGTTCGTGTTTGGGAACCTGATTCATTGGAGAAGGCATTTAGGTTGGCAAGAAAAATGGAAAGCAAAATTATGGCAACAAAGAAACCTACCACTCACAACTATAAAGATGGAAGTGTTGTTGCCCGTAGCCTTCCACAACGTACAAAGTTGAGTATGTTTGATGGCAAGCATCCCATAACATGGATACTACAAATGGAGCAATATTTCGATCTCCATAATGTGTAAAACACACAGAAAGTACGCATTGCAACTTTATATTTGGAACCAAATCAGTTTGTATGGTATCGATGGCTTTGCTCTCGTAAACAAATTGTCACTTGAGCAATTTTTATAGAATAAATGATAGCACATTATGAGGATACAAAAGGCAACACCTTTTTTAGCCAATTGGTAAATCTCAAACAAAAGGATTCAATGATGGAGCACATTGAGGACTTCTAAAAATCGAATATAAGGGTAAAAGATATTACAGAGGAGCATAGGATTGATGTGTTCATAGGGACTTTAAAGGATAACATCCAACATGAGGTTCGCGTTTGGGAACCTGATTCATTGGAGAAGGCATTCAATTGGGCAAGAAAAATGGAGAGCAAAATTATGGCAACAAAGAAGCCTACCACTCGCAGCTATAAAGATGGAAGTGTTGTTGCTCGTAGCCTTCCACAACCTACAAATTTGAGGAAGTTTGATGGCAAGGATCCCATAACATGGATACTACAGATGGAGCAATATTTCAATCTCCATAATGTGCAAAACAGACAAAAGGTACGCATTGCAACTTTATATTTGGAACCAAATTAGTTTGTATGGTATCGATGGCTTTGCTCTCGTAAACAAATTGTCACTTGGGCAATTTTTACAGAATAAATGATAGCACATTATGAGGATACAAAAGGCAACACCTTTTTTAGCCAATTAATAAATCTCAAACAAAAGGGTTCAATGATGGAGCACATTGAGGACTTCTAAAAATTGAATATAAGAGTAAAATATATTCCAGAGGAGCATGGGATTGATGTGTTCATAGGGACTTTAAAGGAAAAAATCCAACATGAGGTTCGCGTTTGGGAACATGATTCATTGGAGAAGGCATTCAAGTTGGCAAGAAAAATGGAAAGCAAAATTATGGCAACAAAGAAACCTACCACTCACAACTATTAAGATGGAAGTGTTGTTGCCCCTAGCCTTCCACAACCTACAAAGTTGACACCACAACAATTGAAGAAAAAAGAGAAAAAGGGCTTTGTTACATTTGTAATAGCAAATACACTATAGGTCATAAGTGTGCTGAGAATAAATTATTTTACATAGATTGTGAAGAGGATGAAGAAAAGGAACAAGAAATGCCAAAAGAAGAGGATAACACCAGAAACAAACCCTAGAGAAACAAAAAATGAATCCAACCATATCTTGTAATGCATTGGCTATAATTACCACTCCTCAAACTATCAAGATAGAAGGACATATCAAGAAGAAAAAGGTAATAGTGTTGATTGATTCGGGCAGTACCCATAATTTTATTCATTGTAAGATAGCCAAGGAATTGGATTGCTTCCTATATCCAGACCCAGAGTGTCAACTGATGGTTGCAAGTGGAGGAACCATAAATTGCTCTGGAAAGTGCCATAAAATCAAGCTATCCATTGGAGAATATGTATTGAATAGCCCAATGCTTTCCATTCCAATGGGTGGTGTTGATGTTGTACTAGGAGTCCAATGGCTACAATCTTTGGGTACAATAGCTTTTAGTTTTCAAGAATTTTTCATGAATTTTTTTTCAGAAGGAAAGGAAGTTGAATTAAGGGGTATCGCAGGGAAACCGAGAAAGATAATCAGCTCTAACGGAATGACAAAGCTTATAAAAAAAAGAACAACGAGGCGTAATTGCACAATTATGTTCACTAGAGGTTCCTACATCGAAATCATCTATTTCTCCAAATCTCCAAAAAGTCTTGGACAATCATTCCAAGGTATTTGAGACTCCCAAAGGCCTCCCACCTATTCATGATCATGATCAGTGATGATAGTATCGCCGAAATATCGGCGATATTCGTAAATATCGCGATATTTCAGGCGATCCGATATATCAGCAGGAAAAAATCGCGATATTTTATGGGTTATAAAATCGCGTGATAAATCCGAGAAATCGGCGATAAATCGGCAAATATCGCGATATTTAGGAATTAATCGCAGGGGGTTGTGCTATATAAGCGATTTTGTTGGTTTTTTTGTTTTTCATTTCAGTTTTTCGCTGCCGAGGGCTTCCATTTACCTGCCCACGACTCTGCGGGTGCGCGTTTACCTGCCCATGAATCTGCCGGTGCGCATTTACCTGCCCACAAGGGTTTCCGTTTACCTGCGGATGCCCACGATTTTGCAGTGTGCACAGCTCCCACGGGCCACGATTTTTCCCAACCACGACATCATTTAAATTTTAAACCAGGTTCGATGCTGCATTCTCCCTTTCTTTCTCGCATATGGTATGCTGTTGATGGATTCCTATGTCTCGACTCTCAACTGCCACAACACAGAATTTATGTGCATTACATACGCACGCGGCACTAGCTCTATGCATATTAATAATTATATCTTCACACTTCATTTGCACGTTCCATATCCAAAATTGATAGCGCTGGCAAATTCACATTTACATCGTTAAGTGTGCTTGACCAGATCAACTGCTACACGGAGGATCATATTCCATTGCTCATTAATGTTTTTGTATTTCACAGCAATTTGGTGACTAAATCAAACTTAGGACACATTGTAGACTGAATCAATGTGCTCAGCTACAGGGGATCTGATTTTTCCTTAAATATTTAATTGAATTTCTGAGACATTTTGGCATGGAGTGAAATTAAATAATCAAATTTATCCCATAATACCAAGCAGTATAAGTGCCATTTGTATAATGGGCATTCTTTTTATTTTTGAATGCAATCGATTGTCTGAAGAAATCAATGTATTTACATGGTTCTGTACAATAAAATATGTGATTCTATTGACCAGGTGACAAGTAATCTGTTAAGTTTTGATGGGCTGTAATTGTGTATTAGGCAAATGTGCTCAGCTACAGGGGATCTGATTTTTCCTTAAATATTTAATTGAATTTCGATCAAAATATGTTGCCATAAATTGACATATTACAGAATACACATAGAGGAGTTATCATACAAGTATAAGCATTTGGAGTGAATTAAAAAGAGGACAAACTCAGCTTTTCAGCTGAACCATCCATGTTCTGATGCTCAAGAACTTTATTCCAGTCAACTATCTTATGAATCCCCTCGACTAGATAGATTAAAGATGAGTCATACTCATGCATATGGTCTATTCCTTTGCTGCAGAAACCAAAATACAGGCAGACAAAACTTACAGCAAATATTTAATAAACAGAATAGACTTTAAGAATGGGAGATCATGAACTGTTGAATTTGAACCCAAACTCAAAGAAATTACACCTACAGCAGTACCTCATTAAACTGTTTGACAGAAGACCTCACTAGGAAACTAAAATGGAAAGATCAAAGTTTCAAACCCTTTCTTACAGGCATCAAGATTCAAGCCCTGTCTATGTAATTAAATTATTAATTGACTTATGCATTCTTTGTTATTAACTTATTTGAATTTTGTAATTTAGTGTTACAGTTAATTATTATTTATTAAGTTACTAATTCCAATTTTTTTTTGGTGCTATAGGTTTCCTTTTGAGTTAGCCCACTACAAATTTACAAAATACAAATATGCCGAAAGCCTTGGACCCATTTTGGGAGTATGGGACCCCTGATGGTGGGACAAATCGGGCATAACTATCATGCAAATTGTGTGGGACTAGGATGACAGGCGGGATTACGCGATTGAATACCATCTCGCTACACTGCCTGGACATGATGTTGGGCTTTGTACAGTTTCTAGTGCGGAGCTTGTACAAAAAGCTCTTGAGGCAAATAAAGAAAAGGACAAAAAGAAGGAAGAGGCGAAAAGAAACAAAGCTGAACGTGCAGGTAGATCTTTCGGGATATCTTCTCCTGATTTTGGTGTTGAGAATATTGGATTTGGGCCTAGTGGGAGGGGCTCCACAACTGGCACACCATCACATGGTACTCCTAGTGTAAGTGCGAGGTCATCATTTTTTGTTCCACGAACAGGATCTGGAGCACAACCTGGCATAAAATCGCTTGTTAAAAAGAAGGAGAAGCAAGAAGCAGATAGAGTCATGGGGAGGTGTATTTTTTGGAGCGACTTACCTCTCAGCATCACAAAAACCAATCCATATTGGCAGCCAATGTGTGATGTTATTGCTATTGTGGGCCCAGGGTACAAAAGTGCCACATATGAGGAGTTGTGGGGGCCAATTCTTCAAGCAGAAAAACAGGACATCAACACTAGATTGGCAGAGTTGAAAAAGACATGGGAAGTCACGGGATGCACAGTGATGTCTGATGGTTGGACAGATAGGAAGGGTAGGACCCTTCTAAATTTCTTGGTACATTGTCCCAAAGGTACCATGTTTATTAAATCTTTGGATGCATCAGAACATATCAAAGATGCAGCAACGATATGTGAGTTGTTAGATGGGTTCATTCGGGAGATTGGTGCAGAATGTGGTGCAAGTCATAATAGACAATGCAACTAGTTATGTGTCTGCCGGCAGAGTGCTTATGGAGAGGCATCCCACATTGTTTTGGACTCCATGTGCAACGCATTGTCTTGATTTGTTGCTTGAGGATATGGATTAACTCTCCTTCATCAAGGAGGCAGTTGATATGGCTAGGAGCATCCCCAAGTTTATTTATAACCATGCTTTTGTTCTTAGCCTTATGAGGAGGTACACTAAAAACAAGGAGTTGCGGCGTCCTGCCATCACACGTTTTGCCACAACATTTATTACTCTTCAGTCTTTGCTTCGATGTCAATTCGAGTTGAAGCAAATGTTTGTGTCTGATGATTGGCATAATTGTAGATACAATAGGAGACATGACGGGAAATCCATTGAAAAAATGGTGTACTCTAAGACATTTTGGCATGGAGTAGAAGAAGCATGTGCAGTTAGTGAACCTATAGTAAAGGTTCTTAGACTGGTGGATGGAGAGAAGCCTACAATGGCTTATTTGTATGAGGGCATGGATAGGGCCAAGGAGGCCATTCATTCCTATTATGCAGACAAGGGTTCTATTGGCCTTGATAGGCAGATGATGTTATGGGATGTGATCGATAGTCGGTGGACAGGGATGCTTCATCGACCCATTCATGCAGCAGCACTCTTCCTCAACCCCACATTTTCATACAAATGCAACTTTGATTTTGATGGCGAGGTGATGGAAGGGCTCCATACCTGTATTCAGAGTGATACCTGATCCTGAGCTTCGTAGCAAAATCAATCACGAGATACAGTCTTATCGGGATTGTGTTGGCCTATTTGGCTTTGATGATGCTATTAGGGAAAGGGCCCTCTTCATGCCACGTAAGTGACAAGTCATCACTCATTAGAAATTAGAAATTTGAATTTAAATATGTTTTAAGTTTTAACTTTTATGTTTTTTATTTTTTTATTTCATTATTTTGTTGTAGATATTTGGTGGCGAAGCTATGGTGCAAGGTCACCAAATTTGCAAAAATTGGCTACACGAATCTTGAGTCAAACATGTAGCTCTTCAGGGTGTGAGCGCAATTGGAGTGTGTTTGAGAAAATACACGCCAAAAAGCGCAACAGGTATAACTTTGAACTCAAGCCTTCAGTTGAGCAATTACACTTATTGTAATTTTTAATTTTTAATTTATGACCTTCAAGTGTCAAGACTCAAGATTCAAGACTCATTACTTTTTTTGACACTCTTACAGGTTGGAGTTCGCACGCCTCAACGATTTGGTGTATGTGCATTACAACATCCGACTTCGAGTGAGGCAAATAGAATCACCAATTGATCCAGATGCCATTTCCTTAGACAATATTGATGTATTGTCTCCGTGGAGGGTGGAGTCTGAGGAGCCCATATTGGAGGAGTCACCTTCATGGTTAGAGCAGGATGAGCCAGAGGAGCAACAACACTAAGAAGAGGAGCAGAGGAGCAGGAGGAGGAGGACAGGGAGCATCAACATCAACACCATCTGCTATAGATATAGGAGAGCATAGCTCCATGCCTACCACTCATTATTTGACATTAGGTGCAAAGGAGAGTCAGGGCCTTCTACTACTAGGGCAGGCCTGGCAAACAACCCATGATGTTTTCCCGTAAAAGGGGGAGAGGGCAGTAGATAGATAGCTGCTACTAGCTAGTTTTATTTGTTATGCTACATGTAACTCATGATGATGAGATACTTTTATATATGTGATGTTATTTTGTATTGGTTCTCGACATTTGAGTCCTTGAATGGACAATTATCAGGGATCAGCAGGATTTGGTATCGCCTTTGATGTATCATTTCTATTTGACATCATATATATCAGTGTTTTCTTCATATTTATGTGCCAATGTGTTTATTTCATGTTGTTATTGCTTTATATGTTTAAAAATATGAAAAAAATGAATATATTATGCATTTTTTATTCTTGCCGATATTTGCCGATATTTTGCCGATATTTTCGCCGATATTGCCGATAAGATATTTTCTGGACCCTCGCCGATATTTTCCCGATACCGATATTATCAACACTGGTAGAAAGATCACCAAGAGGTGGATCAATAGGATCCATTGGGCTATCAACATCGAGCATAGGCTCATCTGTGTTGAAAAATGTGTAACTAGGTTCATTCTTCATTATTATGAAATGTATTCTTGTATATATAAAATGAAAAAGCAATTATTGCTATTATTGGAGCCTAGGTTTCATGGTCAAGTTCTTTTATTTTATAGGTCAAGCACCCATTGAGTGCTTCCAGTGTTTGTCATTGTCATATATGGAAGACCTTATGGGTACATTGTAAATTGTAAAAGAAAAATTATTTTGTCTTGAAAATGTCAAAATACCTCCATGATCAAATCAGCCTACATGAGCTGTCAAGTCGACCTAAGTGAAGAGACATGTCCACCCTTGAAGGAAGCCTATATATAAGAGGAACTCGTCCTTCATTTGGCTCATTCACTCACTCATCTCTCATACGAAGAAGGAAGCAGCAGAAGGACGAAGAAAGTAGTGCGAAGAAGAAGTCGAAGTGTTTTGGGTCTTTATACTTTCTTATGGGAATGTGAAGTTAGGGTTTCTGCACTGGGGAAGTCTAGAAGTTCGATTTTGGAAGAAGCAAGAGCTAGAAGGAAAGCGAAGGTCTCTTAGGGTTTCCTTCTAGCCATAAGACTCAAATCAAGGCAAGCGAGGTCAAGGGAAGAGCAGCAAGAGGGAGATCGAAGTCTCCGAGTGAAGCAGCAATAGTTGCAGTAGTTGTTGGGGCAGAATTTCATATTTACTGAGGAGGTCGAAGAAGACTTGATCTTGGAGGGTATTCATCAATTGAAAGATCTAAAAGATAAGAGATTTTAAGGATTTTCCCCTCAAGAGGAAGGGTTTTGGCCCTGGCTTGGAGCCTACATACTGTGTCATTGTTCTTACGGTTTTGGTAGCTGTTTGATGTTCTGCATATTGAACTAACGAAGATCAAAGTTAATAAGTAAAAAACTAACACGAGCAGTTATCAAGCAAAGAGAATTAACATATATATTGCCCTACTGAATTCTCAACATGGTATCGAAGCTTTGGTTATCTAAGGGCATCATGAAGATCTTCTCTACAATGAAGAAGGTCATCAAAAGGATTGCAAGCCATCTCAAGAAAGGCATAAAAGAGGCATGGAGTCTCATATTCTCTTCAAAGAAGGAATCAATCATAGAAAAAGATGAAGGACTCTTTTCTGCTCTATCTGGAACATTTCAAGACGAAGACATCTGGGTAATTGATAGCGATGCATCAAGGCCCATGACTAGTCACTCTCACCAATTGAAGACCTTATCAAAAGGAAAATTACACACTCTGTCGAACTTGGAGACAACAAGAGCTATCCTGTGAAAGGCATTGAATTATCATCCATAAAGCTAGAAGATGGAAGCAACATCCACCTCAACAACATTTTGTTTGTTCCAGGTTTGCACAAAAATCTACTTTCTATTTCAAGCTTAGAAGATAAAGGAGATAGAGTAGCATTCATTGATGGAAAAGTAGTTGTTTGAGCAAAAGACTCAAGCATAGAAAAAGCTAAAGTAATTGGTATCCAACAAGGAAGACTCTATACGTTGTTGATGTTTGGCCCTGTGACTGACGTCCACTACCCACCAGCCATTGCCCAACAATGATGTTGCATTTGTGTTGTTGCTGACACTACTATATTGTTGCCAACTTTGTATTTGCATTACAACTCCCTCTCACCTGTTGTTGTTGCTACTGCAACTACTGCAACTGAGAGGCATCCAAAATACTGAATCAACTGTGTCTCTATGATGCATCTATCTCCTAAGCATGTGACTGCTACTAGCCTTTGCACTTTCTACCGGGGAATCTGCGTTGCTGCTGACTCTGCTACTAAGCCTTCTACTCTACTGTCAACACTGGTCTGTGCTCCTCAACACTTGATTGCTTCTAGTTTGCACTGTCACTCTGGAATCTGACTGCATCAACTGACACTGATCCATCTTGCTACTTAATCCTATGGGCCCCTGTAGCAAGGTAACGATCGATGAGGAGGACACCTCAATGGACCCTACCCATCCTCTGCAACTCTAGGACTATAACTCCATATCGCCCAACCTCATTCTTGGAGGTATAGTTGCACACATGGAAAAATATTCCTCCAACTTGGAGGACAACTTGTATATCTCTGCGGATGCTGCCACCTGGTGTTGCTTCTCCTGCTTGTCCTTCTTCCTGAGAGGACATTGCATACTATAGTGGCCAAACTCCCCACACCTGAAGCACTTGAACGTAGATGGGTCCTGTTGACTACTAGAGTAGCACCTGATGATTATGTGACGACTCCATGCCCAAGGATGATCCAGAGGACACTTGTACCATCAGATGTCATCAGTCAACAGAGTTTTTTAACTCTCTTTCTATCTTCTCATCATATTTCTTCTTTGTACCCAGATTCCACACCCTACGGGGAATTGTAATAAGTGATGCTAGTATGATGTTTCTTGAATTTGTAACAGGCCTGGGATGTGGGACTCGATCAGCAAACGAGTACACCTTGGAGTGTTTTTTTTATCCGGTTAATTATCCCTTCTTTTCCCTTCTTTTTCAGAGGCGGATAATTCTCAGGATTTTTTCACTCGTGCACACCCCAAAGCCGAGGTGACGGTTTGAATATTGAGCCCCTGACACATCTTAGTGTCTAGGGTCGATGTATATTACCATACTATATCACACGAAAAGTTTCGTGGAATTTGGCTAGGTCTAAGTAGGATTTTTTAATAGTTAAAAATTTCTCGCAAAACGAGATTTTTTAATTATTTTTTATATAAAGGCATAAATAAGTGGCCTTAGGAGATGTCTGGGGCGTATGACCAGTCAAAATTCATCCTCAGAGGCCCAGCATTCTCCTAGAGCCTACTTTGGGGGTCAAAAAATGACTCAGAGTCCCTCAAAAGGCGATTTTTCCAGTGACAGTGACAAAAATGAAGAAAAAATTCAAAAAAATGAATAATTGGAAAAATTTAAAAATCTTTCCAAAGTCAAAATAAGTCAAATTTTGACATGGAAGTCAAGCAGAGGATCAAGGGTGATGTGGCAAGCAATGTGGGACCCACCTCACCTCATAAAGTTTCAGAAAGTCAAAGTCAAAGTCAAAGTCAAAGTCAAAGTCAAAGTCAACGTTGAAGTCATGAAGCAAATGGAATTTCAAAGTATAACTTTGATTTAATTTTTGAGAAAATATTATAAGGTTCAAGAAATTAAAATATGTTTAGAAATAAGTAAGTGGGGAGGGGACCCACCTCAGCCCACATGGTATATGTATTACCCATAAATTAAAACAAGTGAACAGGCGTACGAAAATCTCAGCGTATTACGCATAGTCAGCAATTGAAACATACACCATATATGATTAACGCAGGTCAGCTGGCAGCATTTACGGTGGGCCCAGTTTGCAAAGGTATTAACGCAGTTTATAAGGAAGTTAACGTGGTAATACTCAGCAATATGCTACAGCAGTCTACGTGGATCCAACGCAGACGTGGGCAGCGTTCCGGCATCACGTATTATCTCCAGCAATGTATACGCAGCACAGGTATGTCAGCAATAGCACACGTGGGCAACATATATGTTCAAACAGCATCGTGGGCCCATTCTACAGCCAGTGAACACAAGTAAATTATACAGCAGTTCACTTACAGCAATAAACAACAGTCCGTACGCACAATTAGAGGCAGCTACAGGCAGTTAGATGAGCAGTTAGATCAGCGTATTACTCAGCAAGTTAATCAGCAGTTGCATGGGCAGCCTACAGCAGTTATCTTCACACATGGACAGTCATAGCAGCCACTTGTCATTCCATTTTTTTCATTGGGATCTTCACCTGATTGCCACTTGTCATTGGAATTTGCCTTGGGATCATCTCCCATTTTCCTATTTATATGAGCCTTGGGCTCTTATTGTAAAATCATAGAACGAGCTATTGGGCTGGCGGAGACT
>APFE030397224.1:25670-45398 GCA_000404065.3 Pinus taeda | reverse complement strand
ATGCCATTAGTGCTACATCACATGTGAGAAACTTTAATGTTTGTATCTGTAAATGGTGTAACACTACTAATTATGAGGATGTGAAGATGAGGCTTTTTGTTTTCTCTTTAGAAGAGGATGCTCTTGAATGGTTCACTGAGCAACCTGCTAACTCATATGACTCTTTACAAGCCATGCTGACTGCTTTTTTAAATAAGTTTGGAGAGAAGAAGGAAAATAGGCATCTAATCAATGCTATTAGCAACATGAAGAAAAATGAGAATGAGACCATGGAGGAGTTTAACAAGAGATTCAATGAATTAGTAAAAAGCATGCCTGCTACTGTTAAACCTCCTGATGAGTTTCTTTTGTGCTCATATCTAGATGCTTTTGGGGTTGACACTGCCTATGAGTTGAGGAGGAAGGAGCCTGCGAATCTAAGTGTAGCTCAATCTAAAGCCTTAAAGATAGAAAGGGCTAGAAGGCAATAAGGAAAATCTGAAATTCCTGGTTTCAATAGAGGGCCATCGAAATCAAATGATTACAAAGGCAAGGAAAAGGAAGAGACTACACATGATCCTATTAGAGAATTAACTCAACTCATCAAGAGTATGGAGGCAAGTCATACCAATCAAATGAATGCTATCCAAAATCGATTAGTGGCCATGGAAAGAAATCAAGCGCAAAGATTCCAAACTAGGCCAAATGATAGATGGGAAAATAATAAAGGCCTTCAACAGGAGCATAGGCCTCCAAATCCATTGGAATCCACCAACATGGTAGATCAGATTCCCCCTTTTTGTAGGCCATGTAATGAGTTCCATGAAGAAGCCACATGCCCATACCCAATACCCAAGTGAAAAGAGAAAAACCCAATACCCAATATGTACAAAAATTGAGAAAATCCCAATAACGCAAGTGTTAAAATTCAAAATTATGTTATAAAATTTCAGATCTACACAAGTAAATAACAGATCTATACAAATAATTTACAGATCTATCAGATCTTGGGAGTATGAGTCCAACTCTGGAGCAACATCCTTCTATTACATGTTCTAGGTATTTGTAGGATATTTTTTACTGGTTGGAGGAGTTTGGCACCATCTTTCAGAGTTGTTCTTGTATCTTTTGGTTGGGCTAGATTTTCTCTTATAGAACCTACATAGGGGTTGGAGTACAAAGTTTTTTTTCTCTGTGTTTGGTGCTGGTATTAAGTGAGAGTGTTAGCTATTTGTTGAAGGACATTTGTGCACAATTCCTCAGCCATTTACAAGAGATTTTTATCCTTTCTTAGCAGTTTCTCTCTGGTTTAGCACAAAACTGTGTAGCTGGAAAAATTGCTTTATTTTGGGCTTTCTGGGTCAATTGTAAATAGCCCAAATGTTTTTGAGGTTTTGTGGGTTTAGGTGTATAGAGCCTATAGCTAATTTTATAGAATTTTTCAAGTAACATTCGGGCCAAAATTATACATTCTTATAGTAGGGCATATTGTTGGTTAGTTGTGTAGTTTGCATCACATTGTAGGTTCAACTTTTGCTTGGAGTTGGGCCAAACCTTTTCTGAGTTTTTCTGGGTTATAGGAGAGGAATCCTCAATTTCAATTTCAGATCTCTCTGGGCGTTATTGAGGTCAAAATTTCAGTTTCCTCGTAGCAACAATTAACATATTTTTTCGATAGTGTGCATATTTTGTGGGCAGGGAAAATTTTAAGCATGGAAATTTATCTTAAAGTTTTGATACCTTGGCAAATCTTATTGGTCCTTAACATGCAAACTATAAAATGTTTAGTGATATGTTTGTAAAAATATTCAAATTACTCATGATTTTATATAGTCTCTGTAAAACTTTGAGGATTTTTAATGTATAATAATTTTATGATATAAAATTTGGGCGAATCATTTTTAGGATAAAAAGAAATTGGTGAACCTTTTTTTTTTTGAAAAAATACTGCGAATATTAGCCCCTAAAGTATTTCTTGTTTGTGGGAGCCATTTTATCATTCCTTGACATTTATGTACTCATATTTTTTATATTAATAAAATGACTCAGCTTTTTGTGTATTTTGATGTGCATCTTTGACATTTATTTGTTATTCTTACTTCCTAGTACATATCTTGGTTCTTTTTTGTAAATTCCAATTTCGAACGTTACAAAAGGGCGAAATCAAAAGAAGGAGAGCGCAAATGATTTTAGGGTTAAATTTGTGGGTGATCAACCAAGTGACAATGCTAGTGCCTAATCCTTGGGATGATGGAGTCTATGGGAGTGAAAAAAATATCTGTCATGTTAAGGAGTAAGGGATATTTGAAGCCCTAGCTCAAAAACCTTGCTATTTCTTTTGTGAAGGATCAAGGTCACTTGGGAGAGCTATTCCAAAGATACACCAATGGGATTTTCATTCACATCTTACACATGAATAATGCATATATTGGCATTATCTAGATTATATGCAATTGATCTTCAATAATAAATGGTACAATACAAAACACTAGATAACAATTCATTTCATACATTAGACACAAGAACAACCATTTCTCACAAGTGATGACGATATAACACAATGAACCTCTCCTCTATTTATGTGAGGAGTAGGACTAATAATTAGCCTAATGAAAGCCCCTACAACAAGTTTCAAGCTAAAATATGCTTGGGTTACAAGCCAACCCATTAACTTTATGAAATATGCCTCAATTAGGACACAGATGTCAGACATACACTCTTTAGGGATGATTTCATCCAATGAAAGTAATCCAAACGGCATGTCCAAGGGTGATGAGGTGTCAAAGGTGGTGATAATTGCATTTCTTCAAAAACACATTAAGTTCAGCCCATAAGATCATAACATTATTTAACATATGCAACTACGTAGAAAGAAAAATATCATCATCATCATAGTGAAACATAAAGGAAAAGCATTCACACATAGAGACACCAGGATTGGTCAGAGGCCAGGGTGAAACTCGCTATGGGGAAAACCCTTGCAAATTCTTTTTATTAGATTGTCATCAAATGATTCAGTAAAAGAGAGTACAATGATCCATATCTTCATCGATGCAACTAACCAACAAAATAACTACAACATCCATAAAATGAGCCTGACAATGTATATACTCAAAACTTTGGTTTTGAAGACTGTAATGAACTGTCATTGTTTGTAGTCAACTGCCAAACCCTGCAATCACTAAGAAAAATCTTTGGAAGACAGAGATTTCATCTTGTAGGTCTTGGTCGCATGTAGGATGTGTCATGTGAGCGACTATAGCCTTCTCAATCGCTCCCTTAAGCTTGGCATGCAAGCGAATGGGGTCAAATATGGACTACGGAAACACTAAACCCCCAATCGCATGGATGAAGGGATGTCTATGCGACTGGAAGGATCCAATCGCACGAATGAGCTTCTGTGTGTGTGACTGCAGTCGAATCCTTCTTGTTTTGTGCCTGCCACTGGGGCCCAAAAACCCTAAATCAGATATGCGAGCTTCAAACCTTGCAGTTTCACCTCAGAGCGAGCTTGATCCTCTGCGGACAAGCCTCAGACCTATGAAAGCCAAAAAATGAAAAAAAAGAGAGAAGAGTATCTCAATATTGTGTCTAAACGAGGTAGAGGGCACTTGTATTTATAGCCTTTCAAGCGGTTCCACTTTTCTTTAGGGCCAACCTTATCAAATATGCACATGTGGGCTTTTCTTCATTATTACACTTTCCCTTATCTGATTTGAGTGATATTTAGGTCGATTTTTGTTCTCGCGAAAAAAGGAATTCAATGCAATCATTATCTCCATCAGGTGAGCTATCCAAAGTGGAATTTGACTGCAATTGCAGATTTTAACACTCCCTCTCAACTAGGGAGAATTCCACCCATCTATCTCTAACATCATATGTCCCATCTCGAATCATCAATGTTCATCTTGATTCATCTCTTTTTTATTTCTGCTCATCTCTTGATTGTCCTTGCTGATATGCTGAATATTCTCAAATCTAAAAGAAGAAGAATTTTGACATTAGAGGGGAGGTCAATCTACCACCCTTTGTCCATCAAGCTACTAATCAAAATCTCTGTCCATCGGGCTACTACCCAGAATCTCTTTCTGTGGACTACTACCCGGGAATATCAGCGGGGAGTCATATTAACAACTCGCATCATTGTCAGAGAGCATATCATTAGGGAGTATATCTCAATCAAGAACCACACTGGGGAGCTACTCAACCCAGAATCTCATTGGGGAGCTACTACTTTGACCCCATATCAAGCAATAGGTGATATAGTGGAGATACTACTCAACCCATCCTATTTCCTACCGATCTTCCCAACAATGGACCTCAAGGGTCATGTGGTAGAACATCTACATCATAATCCGAGCTTGGACGAGATGCTGATTTTTGGTAGCGTCAGATGTTCTCTAAGTCTCAAAATTTCTAGGGAGTCTTAAACACATGCATTCTCCAATACCTAGAAACCGTTTTAGGAAATTCCACCCAGAGGCAGTTTTATTAAAATAATTAATTATTTTTAATGGGACCTAATCTAACTATGGGTGAAACTTCTAGAAGAAGACGAGGATCAAGCCGAAATGATCTAAGCCATTGATTAGAAGTTAATCTCCCTCGTTGGTTATCCAACAAAAAGATATAAGAAGAGGCTTGAGGGCCACTTGGAGAACACACACAAAGGGGAGATCAGAAGTTCGATTTTCTGAAGCAGAGCAGCTGTCGAAGAGATTTTCGATAGTGATATTTTGCAGTGAAGGGAAGGGATAGTATCCAAAGGGAAATATTTCTTGGTCGGAGAATACTCAACAGAGAAGGCAGAGAGAAATCTATTATTGGCAGCGCAAATCTAGAGAGGCTGACGCAAGGCTACACAAGGCCACGCAGACCTTAATTCCTCTCTTGTCCACCTTTTCCAACAGTAAACAATGTAGGAGTGTGAACATTTCCTCAACTCCAACCAACCAATGTTATGACAATAGCATATAAGACAAAAAGTCCAACCTGAATATATGGAAAGTAGATGTCTTTCAACATATACTTAAGTTGATCTTCATTCCAATAATTTGACTTTAACTTGGAAATATGCACCTATAAGCATTCTAGAATAGTACATTATTCATCAAAAATCAATATATTGAAGACATATGCATAAGCACCTACATATCATTGCGTTTGATTATGATAATAGTAATTAACATAAGTTGCACATCAATATCATCCTAGATATTTATATATTATCCTTTCTAGATTAATATGCCAATATTTAGCAATTATGACCTAAATTTGAGCTTCTAAAAGCCATCACCTTGAACAAGGATTCTATTGTAATACTTACATATCATATTTCAAACTCAAATAGCTATTTACACTCATCATTTTCTAGTGACCACAATATTAAATGTGTGAAACAGTTGTTTCAAAAACCACTAATAACATTAAAGAATTCTAACATGAAAAAAGATTTCAAACAATGTTGACCTAGAAGCAGTAAATTTGTACTCAAATTTTCTTCGAAGCTTTTATATTTCTATAATAATATAAGCTCATGAGATTCAATTTCTTTCACAAGAATAAAATAATACCTATATTGCGTAGAATATATCATGGTGCCTAATGAAATCACAAGTTTGCTTCGTAAATTATAAACAAGATTTGTCAATAAGGTTTAGTAGCTTGGGTTATTGGCAAGAAGAATCATTATTTCCCAATCTTGGTTTAAATCCCACTTGTGACATATTCATAATATTCATTCTTCATGGGCTAGTTTTTGAATGAGGCTTTTCATGAGTTAAGAGGAATATCTTACTCTTGCTTAGGGCGAGAGAGTGAGGAAATTAGTTACATGTTTGAGAAAAAAAAGATGTACAAACAAGAATTGTTCTCACACCATCAGAAGAATTTCCAAGAAAATATATAATTCAAGTTCCCATTATGCCACTAAATTCTTTTAATTGCATCATTGAAACCACTAATTACATTTACTAATCTCATCCAAGTTCTTTTGAACATAATAAAAAACTCAATGTAAATGCATTATCACTGAACATTTGGGGAATGAATCACAGTTACATAAAATCCTTATCAAAATGTTTAAATAAACTAAAGGGCAAAGGGAAATTTCCTTCAAATTTTAGATTGTTTACCACACTAACCAGGATACACTTTTTAATCATTGGACTAAGGATGCCCTTGGTGTTTCACTATATCTTAGTTGTGTTCACATTTGATTCAAATATTTCATAATTTTTATAGATCGATATACAATTTTGGCACCAATGGCATTTCTCAAAACTATTTCTTCAATCATTATTTTTTTCCTTCCATTACTTCATAACCTTAGAAATGATATGACGATACATAACCACTTGGCCTATGTGAGAGTATTTCATGTTGCACCTTGAAAAATTATGAATAAGTAAAATGCATTGAAAGTGCACTTGTATATAGTAACAAATGTCTTACTTTTTTTTTACGTTCTTAGTATATGATTGTAAACAAAATATTTTTCAAAAATCTGGCCAAGCAGATCTAGAACTAACAATTAGGCTACAATTAAATCACTACAACATAACTAAATAGTTGCAAAATCAAGACAACAACCACTTCCATACAATCTGACACAATAGAGCATGACTCTAAATACATATTCCTTGTACAGAATGAAACACAATGACCATGAAAACATTAACATACAAACACTGCAAACCACATACCTTTGTAAAGCTCCAATGAGGAGACATTCCAAGTCCTTCATGTGAGACCTCCCTTATGTCTCATGTTGTTTGTTAAAAAACCATTGTCGAACAAATATTAATGTATACACCAGTCGCATTGATCTAGCTGACTTCAAGCCATTTTGAAAGGGACAAAGTAATCCCTTTTTTGTTTTTATCTGGGAAACACATGCGTATAGGGTTTTAACTTTTCATCCATTGTTTGTAGAATGAGAGATGAAAAATAGTGAAAGAACTAAAACATATTGCTACAAATTAGAAATCAATCATGTAAAACTAAACTCAAGTGTCTCCAACGCGATTTTACTTGAGTTAATTGAATGACAAGAGTTATGTCACCTCAGTCAACTACCTCCAAGTATTCTAGCTGAAATTGAAATTCGAATTTCTGCTAATCTAATGAAGACAAAATTAAATTTGGGATTTCTTGTTGCATTTCAACAGGCCTTACCTCAAAAGATATTATGTCATGTCCCTTTTCAAATACATTTGTAACAGGGTGCTGCTACATAATTTTGCACAATTTTAGCGAAGGAAGAGAACCCATCATTTTCGATTTAGGGACCACCCACATGAGAATTTGAACTGGGTCATTCGAATGGCTTGGAGGAAATTCAAATAAGTGGATGGAGGGCCCACATGAGGCAAGGAATGCCCAAGGAGTTATAAGGAGGAAGAATATCTCATTTGGATTTATTCTTATGTCTTGCAAACAAAATTACTTGATTGTTCACTCTTCTGTTTAGTTGAGTCAACCGATTGTTTAGCCACGAATCTCTCAAGTGGAAGGTTCATCCTTTCCTTCAAGGGACCTTTCGTGCCCGTCTTAGGGAGGCAGTTCCATAGTCATTTCAGGAGATCCGGGAGTGCGTTGCATCATTATCATTCATCCTCAAATATGGAGTGCGCATTTTTGGCTCGCTAGAGAATATGCAGGAGGAGTTGGAGCTATCAGTGATCAACCATTTGCCGAGAGAGTTATAGGATTGGGAGAGAAGCAATAGGCTAACATTTGAGCCAGCAAAGCCAACAACCCAGCAGTTTGAATTACAAAGGCTTGGGGACAAAGAAGAGGGCCATTCCAATAGTTTTGTGGAGCTTAGGAGCAGGTACCATAGGCCAAAAACCTATCTGGGAAGTCAGGGGATTGATACTAGGGTTCAACCCATTACTTTAGGACCATTTATGGGAGGATTTAAAGGCATATTCCAGTAGGTTGAGTTTTGTAGTTGCAGCTGAAGTTGGGCTCCGAGGGGGTCAAATTTCAGAAGTCTAAACCAACCAAAATGCTTCGTACGTTTTTTTGAGTTTAGCCCGACCAGTCCAGGGTTGAAAACATATAATTTTTTGGGCATAGGAAGTGGACCTTTTAGCCATTAGAACTTTAGTAGAAAGGTAGTTTTCTGGGGAACACAATGCAGATTGGTACAACAGTTGGAGCAGTCATCGTATCAACGATTTTCTCACATGGGTTTGGTCATGCTTGTCCACTGAGACAAGCCCAGGTGCACCATTCTGTTATCATTTATATTTTTCCTTCAAAGAAGTAATAAAATGGCTCAGTAGTTCCTTATTTGCCACATTTATTTGGGTGTTTAATGTGTATTTCGTTTTTGTAATTTGTTGCACATATTATTTGGTTTATATCACTTGTATTCCTACTTAGGAACATTATAGTGGTATTAAAGCCTAGTTCTTGGCTCAGCTGTGGGGATTGTCTCCTATGAGAGAAGGGGACCAGCGGAACATCACCTACCGAAGGCAGAGGTATCGGAGCAGAGAAAGAGAGCTGGATATTACTCTAGACATGGAGGACAAAGGGAAAGTAGTGGTAGAAGAGGAAGACCTGGTGGAACGAGCATAGAAGAGATGGCTTTCGACAACCTCTTGAGGGCCTTGAATGACTTAACTGGGGTCAGAAAGATATGCTAGAAGAGATCAAGTCGCAAAACAGAGAGAGAACCACTCCTAGAGGGTTTATGTTTGGGGAAACTTCTGGGGCCTCTCAGTGATTCGATCATCCCTCACTAAAAGCGCAACACCCATCAGCCAATGGGGCAACTCGTGCCACACTACCTTCTTTTGTACCAGAGTCACAAATCGAACATGCAAGGGGTGAACACCCCATTCAGATGGGAGACTATTTCAGAGAGTGGTAGTCTATCGATGCAGACTTTACGAAAGCACTCTCTTTCAGAGATTTCTGCAAGCTCAAGCAAAGTGAGAGGAACAAGGGCTATGGAGGATAGGGAACCCAAAACTACGAGCTGCAGAGGACCATATGGAGGATGTACTTCCCTACTTTCGATGGCACTGCCAAATGCACAACTAGGACTTGGGTTTTGAAGACGGACAGCTACGACCAACTCAACTAGATGACAAAACAAGAATCCAACAAGATGGCCACACTGCACATGGAGAGGGAAGCCCATGACTGGTGGTTTCATGGCTTTGCCACCCTAGGGCATGCCAATGTGGCTTCTTATGAGGACTTCACCAGAAGGGTTGTGGAGCGTTTTGACTAGAGAGATGTAGAGGCCCATTTCAAAGAGTTGACCCAACTGTGCTAAACAAGGAACGTAGAGCAGTACATCTCAAAATTTTTGTGATTATTAGTGATGGTTTCAAATCTATCAAAGGCTAGGAGGGTGTACACCTTCATTGAGGGCTTAATTGAGCCCCTACATGGATTGGTGAAGTTGCATAGACCCTCCATTTTGTAGGAAGTGGTTTTGAGCACCATAGATGTACAAGGGGTCATCCCCAGGACTAGAGCACATTTTCCTATACGAACCCCTTTTCCACAAAAGGGGCATGAGACTAGACCTCCACCTCAAAGGACCACACAAGGGTGAGGGAAACTAGATGATGAGACATGAAAAGACCTCAGGAGGAGGAAATTGTGCTTCACATGCAGGGAGCCTTGGGCACAAGGTCATCGGTGCACTGTCGGTAGAGCACACTATATTGAAGTTTTTTTTTTACAGTTACAAGGAGGACGAGGTGGAGCAGGATTGTGGTGTGGGAGATGGTGAGATTTCAACAGATAGAGGGCCACCACCACCACCACCTCCACAGCGAGGGGCATCCCTTGCCCCATCCGAGGGAGTCCTTGCTTCCTTATGCGAGATTCCCAACTTTTTGACACTGATGATCAGAGGAATTGTATAGGGGTAGAGGGTGTCAGTCATAGTTGATAGTGGAGCTACCCACAATTTTATAGATTCCCAGTTGGTTCAAAGGAGGGGCCTCAGCTCGATTGAGTTTGAGGGCTTTTCAGTTCTAGTACTAGGTGATCGTACCATATAGTGCACTCGATATGTGCCTTCTTTGACAGTGGTTATGGGGAACTACTCGATGACGGACCATATCTTTGTGGTCGATGTGTCAGACACCAATGTGCTAATGGGTGTCCATTGGTAGTAATCTCTTGGGCGAGTTGTGACAGATTGGAGGAAGCCAGAGATGGAGTTTATTAGGCCAGATGGCAAACTGGTAGTTTTGAGAGGCATGCAGTCTTATCCGCCTCAGATAGTGTTGGCCCACAGGATGGATGCAGATATACAACATGGGGACATTGCATGGGCGGTAGAACTAATGATTTCAGAGCCTGGGGGACATGCTTAGCTATCGCCACCCGGCATACAGGCTTTGCTGGACATATATGTAGTTTTGTTTGGGGACATTCCACTAGGGTAGCCACCAAATAGGTGATTTGAGCACACTATTGAGTTGGAGCTGGGTGTGTAGGTAGTGATCACCACCCCTTATAGGCATCCCAATGCCTATAAGGACAGATAGAGAAGGCCATTTAGGAGCTGTTAACATTGGGCCATATCAGGCCAAGCTCCAACCCCTTTGCTTCTTTAGCAGTGTTGGTGAAGAAGGATGTGATCTTTCGTATGTGCATTGACTACCGAGCCCTCTACCGAAAGACACTAAAGAACTGGTACCCCGTTCCACACATAGATGAGCTGATGGGTGAGCTTAGACGACCCAAGTACTTCTCTAACATCGATTTGCGTTCATGGTACCACTAGATCAGGGTGAGGAATCAGGATATCCCTAAGACAACTTTTCGGTGCCACTATGGGCACTTCGAGTTCCTGGTCATGCCATTTGGGCTAATGAATGCTCCGGCCACTTTCCAGTCATGCATGAACCATGTCTTTCAGGGACAGTTGAGAAGGTTTGTGCTGGTTTTCTTCGATGACATTATGATTTACAATTGGACATGGGAGGAGCATATCCAACACTTGTAGGAGGTACTACGCATCCTTGAGGAGCAGCAGTGTTATGCCAAGCTATCCAAGTGCAAGTTTGGTTTGACAGAGATGCTCTACCTAGGGCATATCATTCGTGTTGATGGGTTGAAGGTCCATGAAGAGAAGATACGGTCCATCTGGGATTGGCCATTACCCTAAGATGTGACTGCGCTGAGGGGATTCTTGGGAATTTGCACCTACTACAGGAAGTTATTCAAGGGGTTCTCAAAGAAGGCATCACCCTTAACCGATTTGACCAAGAGAAGGGCTTTCGCATGGACTGATGGAGCACAGATTGCCTTCGATCGCCTCAAGGAAGTGATGAGAAATTGCCCAGTCTTGGCACTTCCATGTTTTTCTCAGCACTTCACTATGGAGTGTGATGCATCCAAGGTGGGAGTATGAGCAGTCTTATCATAGGAGAGGCATCCCATTACTTTCAAGAGTCAAAAGATCCTACCACATGAGCTGTCATATTCCATATATGACAAAGAGATGTTGGCCATCATGCATGCATTGGCCAAATGCCAACAACACTTGGTGGGAAACAGGTTTAGAGTGAACACTGATCACAACAATCTTCATCACTTCATGGGGCAATAGGGCCTCCATGACAGGCAACAAAGATGGGTCAGCAAGGTACAAACATATGACTTTGACATAGAGTATGTGTGTGAAAGCACAATGTGGTGGTTGATTCTCTATCTCGAAGACCAACTGGGTTATCCCTCATGAGCATTTGCCATGATTGGAAGGCTCAGCTATTGGTGGAGTACTCCGAGGACAAGAGGGCATCCGATGTCTTTGAGGGAACCCATGCAAATGAGTATTACTGAGTGATGGATGAGGTCATCTATTACAAGGGGCATATTTTCCTAGTACCCAACTCGCAGTTGAGAGAGGGTCCTCCTGGAAACACATGACTCACCATTATGTGGGCACCAGGGGTTCCGGAAAACATATACGGCAGTCAGGGAGATATTCACGTGGAAGGGCCTCAAGGGGGACGTGCTGAACCACGTACAGGAGTGTGAGGTATGTAAGAGGAACAAGGGGCATTTGATCCACCCTTCATGACTGCTACAACCACTTCCCATCCCCGGGGGAAACTAGGAAAGTATCTCTATGGATTTCATCACAGGGCTCCCAAAAATGCAGGGGAAGGACTGCATCTATGTAGTGGTTGACAGATTTGAGCAAATATGCCCACTTTTTTGCCATCCCCACCAGATACATGGTTGCACATGTTGTAGAACTGTTCTTTTGGGAGATTTTCAGGTTGCACAGGCTTCCCAAGAACATTGTGAGTGACAAGGACTACAGGGTCATGGGAGGCTTTTGGCAAGAACTTTTCAGATTAATAGGGACAGACTTGACTCCTAGCATCAGCGACCATCGTCAGACAGATGGCCAAATCAAGAGGCTTAATCAGTGGTTGGAGGGGTACTTGAGGAACTACATGATCGATTAGCAGAGGGCTTGGATTCGGTGGTTGCATCTGGGTGAGTACGACTACAACACCACTCACCACATGTCCATTGGTAAGACTCCTTTCTGTTTTTTATATGGATATGATGCATTATCTTTTGCTGACATTTTTTTTGGAGACAGCTCGGCCCCAAGGGGCGAAGAATGGGTCAAAGAGAGCCAAGACATCCTCAAGGCTCTCCAGGATAAGTTGGTGACGACCCAAAATCAGCACAAGGTGTATGCAAACCGACACAAGACGAAGAGTTATTTCGAGGATGGGGACTTGGTATACCTCCGGCTACAGCCTTACAGGTCATCCACGTTGAAGCGGAAGGGGGCCGAGAAGCTACAACCACGCTTCTCTGGGCCCTACCAGGTGATCAGGTGAGTTGGAGAGGTAGCCTATGAGCTAGAGTTGCCTTTGGGGTGCAGAATCCACAGTGTATTACATGTCTCATGCCCTAAAAAGGTGTTGGGACAACAAGTGACAGTAGCAGTTGATTTACCCCCACTGGATGATGAGGCCTACTTGGTTTTAGAACCTGAGGCCATCTTGGAGAGCAGGGAAAGAAAAGTGAGGAGCAGGACCATCAAGGAGTTCTTGGTGTGTTGGAAGAACTTGCCAAATGAGGATGCCACCTGGGAGGGTGAGCACATTTTGGAGCACCCAACTTTGAGGTTGCTCGAGGGCAAGCAAACATTTTGGAGGAGAGGACTGCCATGTCCCTTCTCAAATACATTTGTAAGAGGGTGCTGCTAGACAATTTTGCACAATTTTGGCTAAGGAAGAGAACCTGTCATTTTCGACTTAGGGACTTAGGAGGCAATTCAACTTTATTTGGCCACTAGTGAAATGTGGGGACCACCCACATGAGAATTCAGACTGGGCTATTTAAATGGCATGGAGAGAAGTCGATTAGGTGGATGGAGGGGCCCACATGAGGCAAGCAAGGCTCGACGAGTTATGACGAAGAAGCTCTCATTTGGATTGATTCTTGCATCTTGCACGCACAATTACTTGACTATTCGCTCTGTTGTTTCCCTGAGTCAACCGGTTGTTTAGCCACGAATCTCTTAAGTAGGAGATTTAACCTTTCCTTTGGGGGACCTTCCTTGCCCGCCCTAGGGAGGCAGTTCCATAGTCATTTCAAGAGATCCAGGAGTGTGTTGTAGCATTCTCATTTAGCCACAAACAGGGAGTGTGTATTTATGGCTAGCTGGAGAATACGGAGGATGAGTTAGAGCTATCAATGATCAACCATTTGTTGGGAGAGTTAGAGGATTGGGAGAGCAGCAATAGGCCAACATTCCTTGTGACTTTTGGAGCCAGTAGAGCCAACATCCCGGTAGTTCGAATTACAGAGGGTTGGGGACAACGTAGAGGGTTAGTCCAGCGATTTGCGTGGAGCTTAAGAGCAGGTGCCATAGGTAGGAAGCCCATCCAGGAAGTCAGGGATTGATAGTAGGGGTTAGCCCAACAGCTTGGGACCATTTCCGAGAGGATGTACAGGCAGATTCCATCAACCCGAGTTTTGTAGTTGCAGCTAAAGTTGGGCGCCAAAGCGGTCGAATTTCAGAACTCTAAACCAACAAAAATCCTTCGTGGGTTTTTCTGGGTTTAGGCCAAGGAGTCTAGGGTTGAAAGCATATAATTTTCTAGGCATAAGAAGTGGACCTTTCAGCCATTCGAACTTCAGCAGAAAGGTAGTTTTATGGGTAGTGTAGTGGAGATTGGTGCATCAGTTGGAGCAGTTATCTGATCAACCATTTTCTCACGTGGGTTTCGTCATGCTTGTCCATTGAAGCAAGCCTGGGTGAACCATTATATTATCATTTGTATTTTAGCTTAAAAGAAGTAATTAAATGGCTCAACAGTTCGATATTTGCAACATTTCTATGGGTGTTTAGCGTGTCTTTTATTTTTATAATCTGTTGCACTGATTGTTTGCTTTATATCACTTTTATTCCTACTTAGGATCATTACATATTCTGCTCAAGTCATTTTTTTGTAGTTCACTATGTACACACTGTTTATAGGTGTGTTGAGTGTGTTTACAATGAGTTCACTTCGGAGTTTCCTATCGTCTCTATTAATATTGCTCTACATTTGGTTTGCAGATGTCGGTGTCCCTTAAACCAGATGTTGGTTATGCTGATGGCGCTAGTCGTATTACTCATAGCCTTTCTTCTGCAACATGGGTTATATATTCTCCAAGTGGCGAGTTATTGAGTTTACAAGGGATTTGTATCGATCACTCTACCAATAACATGATTGAGTATAGCGCAATGATCAAGCTATTGTATGATGTTACTTCTCATGGTATCATTCGTATAGTTGTCAGACTTGACTCACAACTTCTTGTACTATAGTACATTAATGTCTATTCAAATAGAAGTCCAACTATGTTTCGTATCTTTTTAAGGGTTCGCCTTATGGAAAGACATTTTGATTATATCCAATATGAACACATTCCTAGAATTCTAAATACATTGACAAATCATGTTTTAGACAAAAAATTGCGACATATGTAAATTCAATCCAATTCACATCATATATATTGAAGAAGATAATAGAACACATGATAAACATTGATAGGTAGATAGTTTTATATATATAAAAGTTTGTTTTTACAAAATATGTGCCTAAGACACATATGGCCACATGACCTATCATATCAAAAATGCATGTATTGAAAAATGGCTATATAGCCTCCTAGTAGACTAATCTTGATGGTGATTTTAAAAACAACCGCACGAGCTACTTTGTACAATAGCTAACTAATACAATCAGGCAACTCGATGGTATGGTGCGGTAATCTCATAGGGATCTGATTGACCCTAATCTCTGGTATGCCCTGGGTCAATACCTTGACATGTCGCTTGAACTCTGCGAGAGTCTCAACCACATTGAGATCCTGTAAGACCTCTTGTAGCCCTGAAACAACATGTACTCCAACATGTGCCTGTTGTGGGTTTCTAGGATGTTGAAGGTAGGATGAACTGACAAGTTGAACAAGCCCAATGTCTGCATGTAAGAATCAATAGTTGGTCTTGGATACATGAAGAATACCAAAACCATTTTAAAACTCAAAAACAAAAAAACAATCAAAATGACCTTAGTTTAACTATGCCACTCCATTGCTCGCCTTTAGGTAACATGAGCTCTGGACATCCATGGTAGTCCATCTCGACATGTGGATAGTCTTCAACCATAATGAGTTGCATACGCAATTATCGAAAGAAGAAAAGTGTGAAACTTATGGAAGATGAACCAACATGTCTAGACATGAGTTCTACCCATCGTCTCATCTATGGAGCTCTAGGATCTAGAAGCTTGAGTGAGATATGTTGTGGACAGAGTAATGGAATCCTCTCTAAAGCGAATGAAATCAAGATGGAACCATACTCGAAGTTTTTCAATCGCCCATATTTTTCCTTGGTTAGTTGTTCCTTCATGTTTACTAATGCCCCCTCACTTCAATTGAACATTGGCAACTCTATGCAATCTTATGCATATTGAATTTGGGACCTGTTATCTAAATGCAAGGTAGCGCTACCAACCAATCTAGAAATAATGAAAAGGACTGTCCTGAGAGGCAAATGGATCACATCCTTTATCTCGATTTTTCCATCTTTTGTTGGTTGGGATCGAGGTCTACATCATGCAACAATGTAGTCCTTGACAGTCTCTCCACCCCTTCTTGATCCAGATAATGAGATAGGAGAAACTCTCCTTGATAAATCTGTCAAGAAATATATATCTTCCACCTGTATGGTGAGCATATGTGCTTCGAGAATGAAGGATTGTGCCTACATATCCCATGTGTTGACAATATACTCCAATAGTTACATCTATGGTCTCATCCCAGGGAGCCAAAAGAACTTGAGAATCCCACAGTTTCTTAATGCCTGGATCATTGCTAGATCATTGACAGCATCCATGTCTTGGACTTAATGTTCTCTTTCTCACCAAATCAAAGCCATTTTGTTCTGATGGATACCTGCAACATGACAAGAGAAATCATTAGAATAAATCCCATGCAAAAATTTGAGAGAAACTTGAGTGAAGAGAGCAAAAACAAATTCAAATGCGCCCGTCGCACCCTACTAAAGGGAGATACTGCGTTGCAATGCTCTTCACAGTTATTTTTTTACTTGCTCAACACACTTTTCGACACTGTTGGGGTGAGTTGGAGCTAGGGCGCAAAATTAAAGCTCTAAATCACTCAAAACTTGCAAAAAATTGCATGAAATGAAAAACCGAAACCATAAAGAGAAATAGGAAGTCAAGATCTCCTACCTGGAAGTGAAAGCACCGAAAATGATCCACCGGATTGGTCGCAATCAATTGTTGAAGATTGGTGGGAAATGCACGCAAAGCTGACTCACCAAGAGGTAAATTATATTTGATTGGTTTGACCAAAATTTGACCTAATTTCACCATGTATCAGATATTTTTAATATTTTGGTGATGTTCTAAGCAGGTTAACAACTGTTTGCAGGAACTAATAACATTTTGAGTTAAAAAATATCATTTTGACCATGGAACATATTGTTATCACTTTTTCGGGCTTTGTAAACTCATAGAAAAGAAAACCCTTGGAGTGCTCTTTCATCTCTTTTCAGAATCCCTAAACATGAAAAGATTGTCGAGCACTTGTCTTTTCGAACTCATTAAAGTAAATGAAAAGATGTCTACCTAGTATAAGTTTAACCTTTTTCTAAACTGGGATAGACTATGAAAAAGGAATACCTTATTCAAACATGGCTAAGAGGGTCTCCTGAGTATTATTTTTTGCCTTTTCAGAATCAACAGACTATCCACGAAAAGGAACCATTGGATTTTTGTTTTTTTGCCTCTTTCAAACTCTCTAAACATGAAGAAGTAAGAGAGTTACACCTTCATTGGACTCGTAAAAACATAAAACAATGATGGACTCATCGAACATGACATGACCAATTCACTCATTCTCAAGCTTCGTTAAAAATCCTCAAAGGGATTCATCCGAAGGATGAACTTACAGACCAAGCAGATGGTGTCATCAAGCTTATTAAAAAGTAAGGAGGTATTGACCAGAAATGGTTAGGGAAATTGAGAAAATTCCCACAGATGGCAGCACCCTTGATCGATTTGACCAAGAGAGGGGCTTTCACATGGATTGATAGAGCACAGATTGCCTTTGATCGGCTCAAGGAGGTGATGAGCAGTTGCCTGGTCTTGGCACTTCCAGATTTTTCCCAGCCCTTCACTGTGGAGTGTGATGCATCCGGGGTGGGAGTTGGAGTAGTCTTGTCATAGGATAGGCATCCCATTGCTTTCGAGAGTCAGAAGCTCCTACCACATGAGCTATCATATTCCATATATGACAAAGAGATGTTGGCCATCATGGAATGTGAGGTCTTGGACTGTACCTATGTAGATGAGCATTGTCGAGTGATGGATGAGGTCATCTATTACAAGGGTCACATTTTCCTAGTACCCAACTCACAGTTGAGAGAGAGTGTGCTCCAGGCAGCACATGACTCACCATTATCTGGGCACCAAGGGTTCCAGAAAACATATATGGCAGTGAGGGAGAGATTCATGTGGAAGGGCCTCAAGGGGGACGTGTTTAACCACGTACAAGAGTGTGAGGCATGTCAGAGGAAAAAGGGGTAGTTGATCGACCCTGCAGGATTGCTACAACCACTTCTCATCCCCGAGGGAATCTGGGAAAGTATCTCTATGGATTTCGTCACAAGGTTCCCCACAGTGCAGGGGAAGGACTACACCTACATAGTGGTCGACAGATTAAACAAATATGCCCACTTTTTTGCTATCCCCACCAGATACATGGCTGCACATGTTGCAGAACTGTTCTTTTGGGAGATTTTCAGGTTGCAAGGGCTCCTCAAGAACATTGTGAGTGACAGGGACATCAGGTTCATGGGAGGCTTTTGGCAGGAACTTTTCAGATTGGTAGGGACAGAGTTGACTCCTAGCACCAGCTACCATCCTCAGACAGATGGCCAAACCGAGAGGGTTAATTAGGGCTTGGATTCGGTGGTTGCATCTGGGTGAGTGTTGCTATATGGATATGATGCATTATCTTTTGCTAACATTTATTTTGGAGATAGCTGAACCCCAAAGGGCAAAGACTGGGTCCAAGAGAGCAAAGACATCCTTAAGGCTCTCAAGGATAAGTTGGTGACAGCCCAAAATCAGCAAAAGGTGTACGCAGACCGGCGCAGGACGAAGAAGCATTTTGAGGAGGACGACTTGGTATACCTCTGGCTACAGCCTTACTGGGCCAAGCTGAAGTAGAAGGGGGCAGAGAAGCTACAACCACGCTTCTATGGGCCCTACCAGGTGATCAATCAATTTGGAGAGGTAGCCTATAATCTAGAGCTACCTAAGGGGAGCAGGATCCATAATGTATTCCATGTTTCATGCCTTAAAAAGGTGTTGGGATAACAAGTGATAGTAGCAGTTGATTTACCCCCACTGGATGATGAGACCCGCTTGGTTTTGTTTTTGGAACCTGGGGCCATCTTGGAGAGCAGGGTAAGAAAACGGAAGAGCAGGATCATCAGTGATAGGGGTGATTTTAGGGGCAAATGTTCGCCATTTGGCGAAATTAAGGGGTTTTAAATTTTTAGTGGGTGAATATTTTGTATCATAGTACATTTTTACAAATCACCTCAAATAGCCCACCTTATTTTAAGGGAGAGGGTAAAAAAGGTAAATTTAGTGCTTGAAATTAGGAGTTACAACCTTCCATTCGCCCATTTTCAAGAATAGGTTTTATTTAAGTGAATCCATTCGCCCATTTTCAAGAATATGTTTTATTTAAGTGAATCCTATGGGCCAAATATAAGATTTATAAAAGAGGTATGGTAAATTAATAAAAATATAAATAAATGAGAGGTATGGTAAATAAATAAAACATTTTTTATATTTACTCCATAAGTCACTTTATATACATGCAAGGGTGTAAACAAATAGAAATATAAGTAAAGTGGAGGTATGGTAAATAAATAAAACGTCTTTTTATACTTACTCAAAAGGTATGGTAAATAAATAAAAATATAAATAAACTAGACGCATGGTAAATAAATAAAATCCCTTTTTATATTTAGTCCATAACCCTCGTTCTATTTATGAAGTCTCAAGAAAGAGGTTTTATTTAAGTGAATCCTATGGGCCAAATACCATATTTGTAAAAGAGGTATGGTAATTAATAAAAATATAAATAAGCGAGAGGTATGGTAAACAAATAAAAGTTTTTTTTATATTTACTCCATAAGTC
>APFE030397224.1:3693-25068 GCA_000404065.3 Pinus taeda | reverse complement strand
CCCATGGTATTGACCCATGGTATTCATGTGAGCATAGACTATTTAAAGGGGAAATTCTGTCTTAGATCCATCTTAATTCTGGGTCTACCAAGTGCTCAGAGGGATAAATAGATTTCATCCTCCTAAGACTGGTAGATGTGGAGTTAAGATGGATATAGGTTGGTTTTTATGATAATGAGGATATTAAATAGACTTAGGAAATTATATTGTAAAAACATCTTAAGGTGAATGGTTAAAGCATAGACGTTGGACAAGTATATTTATATACTTCTGTTTTAAACTGAAACAAATCCAGGGCTAAAAGGAATGGATTGATTGAACTAGTCATCCTTCTATAACTTTCCAACATATGCTGGAGTAAACAGATTGTGATTTGGGTAATTTTTCTAATTGCAAATGGGAACATACTTGTGTATTGGCAGGGTGGTTACCAGGTCCCTAGAAGTGGAGTAAACAGATCGTAATTTGGGTAGTTTTTCTAATTGCAAACAGGAACATACTTGTGTATTGGCAGGGTGGTTATGAGGTCCATAGAAGTGATGAATTTTTTCTAATTGCAAACAGGAACATACTTGTGTATTGGCAGGGTGGTTATGAGGTCCATAGAAGTGATGAATTTGAATTTTTCTTGGTTTTATATATAGTATTAGGTTTTTTCTCATGCTTTCTATGAATGGCACGGGTGAATTTTGTCTTACACCCACTACGTTATCGATATGTAATTTGTGTATTCAATAAACACAAGATTTTATAATTGAGTAAAATATTGGCCATGCTTGGTGAGAGATTCACCAAAAAATTATATATACATATCATATTATTGATAAAATTGCCTTCCATTTTTCCTATATACAGTGGAGATTCGTCCATTTATTATACATGTAAATTTAGGGGGGGTTCTTAAAATTTTCCCTGATCAGGGAGTTCTTGGTGCGTTGAAAGAACTTGCCAGATGAGGATGCCACTTGGGAGGGTGAACACATTTTGGAGCACCCAACGTTGAGGTTGCATAAGGGAAAGCAACATTTTGGAGGGGCGGATTGCCATGTCCCTGCTTAAATACATTTGTAATAGGGTGCTGCTACACAATTTTGCACAATTTTGGCTAAGGAAGAGAACCCATCATTTTCGACTTAGGGACTTAGGAGGCAATTCGACTTTATTTGGCCACTAATGGAATGTGTGGGTCTCCCACATGAGAATTCGAACTTGGTCATTTGAATGGCATGGAGGGAAATCGATTAGGTGGATGGAGGGGCCCACATGAGGCAAGGAAGGCCCAACAAGTTATAAGGAGGAAGGAGCTCTCATTTGGATTAATTCTTACATCGTGCAAACAAAATTACTTGATTGTTCTCTTTGTTTTTTTGTTGAGTCAACCAGTTGTTTAGCCATGAATCTCTCAAGCAGGGGATTCAACTTTTCCCTCGGGGGACCTTCCGTACCTACATGTTGATGCCTTGAAAATCGCTGCAACAACACTAGGGGATAACCACCCGGTCTGGACCTTAAAGCAGCTCCGTTTCCGTTTGGTGTGGTGGCTCCAACTGGTTTAACTAGGTCCAGTTACCATCTCCCTATCACTATTGGTTTATAATGTATCTTTAACTATGAATAGACAGGGATATCAGGTCACTTCTTCTTGCTGATCAGGCAAGAGAATGATCCTTAAGCTGATTTAGGTTCAGCGAAGACGCAACTCAAGTTTTGCCTGTTTGAGAAGAGGACTTAAAAGAATGTAGAAATTACTCTAAATGCAAACTTATTCAATAATGCAAACAAAAGAAACTAACCTTAATCCTATCTTAATTAGACAGATATAAATCTAACCCAACTAAGAGCAAGATATTTAAAATATTGGGATTTTAAATATGTCTTGTTTATAATGAATATCAAGTTAATGAATATCAAGTTAATGGATACCAAAACACATCCTATTGAGACCTCTTAATTGAAAGAATAAACCAACAACACTCGGGAAGTAGTTCACAAAAATGATATTGATTATCAAATTAGTAAATCCAATAATTAAACAATAATATGTGGAAATAGTTCACAACACATTACCATTCAATAAATCAGTGTTAATAAGGCATATTTCTGAATAAATAGTTACTCAGAAATCAGAAATTAATCCATAAGAACAAAAATACATAATAACAACATCGAGAAAAATTACCCATATTAACAATAGTGCACAAACATGAATAAAATGACACATTCTTGTTACCATAAAAATGAAACTGATACTTGAAACAATAGTATTAGAAATACCAGTTTATTGCATCCATTTCTCTGTCCAGGTTCTCCCACAGCGCTTTACATTGCTTGAACTTCTGCCTTCAAAACTAAAGCCACAATAGTGCGAACTTTTCTCATCATGCATAATTCAAGATACGAAGGAAAAATCTTCAATAATCCCCAGATTTGAGATTTTCTTTCCTCCCTCCTACAACTCTAAATTCTTATTACAGAAGTCTAAAATTGCAGAGGAGAGTCGTGCCCCCATTACGTTCTGCAATCTGCTATTTATAATATTTGTGAAGGAATTCTTGAGAGGAAAATTTGTGGAAGAGAAATCTTCCAAATCCAATTTTATTTGCTCAAAATTCCAATTTTCAATTGTTGGAGCCTTCTCATTGATTGAGATCATTTTCTCCATATTTCTTTTACTGTTTTTCTGCAAAAAGAAATCAAAATGAATTAAGATGCAACAATAAAATCAAAATATCATTTCTAGCATTAAAATAAATCCAATCGAATTCAATTAAATAAATAATTGAAAATAAAATGTAAGCTTTCTATTGATGCATGGGATGGTTTGAGTAGCCAAGGATATTATTGACAAATGGATCTGCATTAAGAAGAGGTTTGGACAAATGAAAATGCAGAAAATAAAACTCAGAAAATTGATTTTGTTTTAGAAATGTGTAGCTTGATTTTCTCTATGATTTTTCTCTCAATTAATGACCAAATCTGTTAGTAAAACCTCCTCGGAAATGTTCTCCTTGATTTTATCTTTCCAATGGGCCATCTTAGGCCTCATTTGGCCTAAGATGGCCAATAAGTAAAACTCAATCTATGAGCTTATAAAGTAGATGAGTTAATTCTAGCACAATTCTGGAATTTTTATTGCTGGGCTAAAAAAAGTCAGAATTTTTAATTAAAAATCTAATCCTAAATTAGACTCTAATTATCTAATAATTAATCCTAATTTAATTGTTAATTATGAACTAAACTAATTAATCAATAAACTATTTATGAATCTAACTAACTGATATATAATAAACTATTTATAACCAATTAATATTAATCTAAATAATATTTTAAATTTAATTTATTTAAATTAATTATATATTACATATTAATTAATTTAAAATTAATTATTTAAATATTAATATTAAAACTAATATCAAATTCCTTTAACTTACCACTTCACTTCACTCACTCATACGTATGAGTGATAATTTAAAACCAAAAACCAAAATCGAATTTGTTATAAGACTTTGTTTTAACTCCCCTTTGACTTTTCTATGATCGGGATCGAGGATTGAGTCCATCGGGGTTTTTAGAAATGTGTCACTTGAAAACTCCCGATGCGATCAAAGCCTCCGATGCGATTAAAATCTCCGATGCGATCGGAAAATTTTTATTGTATTCATATTTTATGTATTAAATTTTATTTTAATTAAATTAATTATTAATTAATTTAAAATTTAACATTAAATATCAATTTTATTTTGGTTTTATTTTATGAATTTTAGTTTCTAAACTACAACCACTTGGATATTATGGGTTTTTTAAGATTAGTAATTGATTTGGAAATTGGAGTAAATTTCTTAAATCCCGATGCTTAATAATTTGGTTGTATAAGTAAAAAAAAAAAAAATGTTAGTAAGAACTAACTAGGGGTTAATATTTAAAATGAATGCATTATTGAACTAATTTATTTACAAAATGCAATATTGTACATTTTATGCATTTTTAGCCCATATTAGATAAATGATGAGACTTCAAAATCGTACCATTTTCAAACCAATTGACCAAATGAGGCAAAACAAGCGTGAATGGGAAGCTTATAAAAATCGATTTTAACAAAACAATCAAAACAAGAATCCAAAGAAAATGAAAAATTAATAAAAGCGTAGGATAACCAACTAAATGAAAATCCTAAAAGGTGTTTAGCCAAAAAATTTATAGAAAGGGTCCCCATTATTTGAAGTGAACACATCAATAATGGGGGGTTGTGTTTTTACCACAACACTACCCTAGGGAGGCAGTTCCATAGTCATTTCAGGAGATTCAGGAGTGTGTTGTAGGATTCTTATTCAGCCATAAACAGGCAGTGTGTATTTCTGGCTAGCTGGAGAATACGCAGGAGGAGTTGGAGCTATCAATTGTCAGCCATTTGTTGGGAGAGTTAGAGGTTTGGGGAAGCAACAATAGGCCAACACCCCTTGTGAGTTTTGGAGCCAGCAGAGCCAACATCCTAGCAATTCGAATTACAAAGGCTTGGGGACAACGCAGAGGGTTAGTCCAGTGATTTTCGTGGAGCTTAGGAGTAGGTGCCAGGCCAGAAGCCCATCCAGGAAGTCATGGGATTGATAGTAGGGGTCAGTCCAGCACTTTGGGACCATTTCTGGCAGGATTTACAGGCAAATTCCAGCAGCCCAAGTTTTGCAGTTGCAGCTGAAGTTGGGCGCCAAGGGGGTCGAATTTCAGAAGTCTAAACCAGCCAAAATCCTTCTTGGGTTTTTCTGGGTTTAGGCCAAGGAGTCCAAGGTTGAAAGCATATAATTTTCTAGGCATAGGAAGTGGACCTTTAAGCCATTCGAACTTTAGCAGAAAGGTGGTTTCTGGGTAGTGCAGTGCAGATTGGTGCATCAGTGGCAGCAATTATCAGATCAACCATTTTCTCACCTGGGTTTGGTCATGCTTGTCCACTGAGGCATGCCCGGGTGCACCATTCTATTATCATTTGTATTTTACCTTCAAAGAAGTAATTAAATGGCTCAGCAGTTCCATATTTATAGCATTTCTATGGGTGTTTAATGTATCTTTTGTTTTTTATAATTTGCTGCACAAATTATTTGCTTTATATCACTTGTATTCCTACTTAGGAACATTACATATTCTGCTTAAGTCATTTTTTTGTAGTTCATTATGTACATATTGTCTATAGGTGTGTTGAGTGTGTTTGCGATGTGTTCCCTTCGGAGTTTCCTACCGTCTCTATTAATATTTCTTTACATTTGGTTTGCAGATGTCGGCATCCCTTAAAGCATATGTTGGTTATGCAGATGGTGCTAGTCATATTACGCAGAACCTTTCCTCTGCAACATGGGTTATATATTCTCCAAGTGGCGAGTTATTGAGTTTACAAGGGATTTGTATCGATCACTCTACCAATAACATGATTGAGTATAGTGTAGTGATCGAGTTATCGTATGATGTTATTTCTCATGGTATCATTTGTAGAGCTGCCAGACTTGACTCACAACTTGTAGTACTATAGTACACTAATGTCTATTCAGATAGAAGTCCAACTATGTTTCGTATGTTTTTAAGGGTTCACCTTATGGAAAGACATTTTGATTATATCCAATATGAACACATTCTTAGAATTCTAAATACATTGACAAATCATGTTTTAAACGAAAATTTCTGACATATGTAAATTCAATTCAATTCACATCATATATATTGAACAAGATAATAGAACACATGAGAAACATTGGTAGGGAGATAGTTTTATATATATAAAAGTTTGGTTTTACAAAATATGTGCTCGAGACACATATGGCCACACGACCTATCATATCAAAAATGCATGTATTCAAAAATGGCTATATCTCTGGTAGACTAATCTTGATGGTGATCTAAAAAACAACTGCACGAGCTGCACAATAGCTTACCAATACGATCAGGCACCCTGATAGTATGGTGCGGCAATCTCATAGGGATTTGATTGACCCCTAATCTCTGGTATGCCTTGGGTCAATACCTTAACATGTTGCTCGAACTCTACAAGAGTCTCAACCACATTGAGATCCTGTAACACCTCCCGTGGCCTTGAAACAACAGGTACTCCAACCTGTGCCTGTTGTGGGTTTCTAGGACGTTGAAGATAGGATGAACCGACAAGTTGAACACGTCCAATGTCTGCATGTAAGAATCAATGGTTAGTCTCAGATACAAGAAAAATACCAAAAACATTGTAAAACTAAAAAATAAAAATACAATCAAATTGATCTTGGTTTACCTATGCCACTCTATTGGTCGCATTTAGGTAATATGGGCTCTGGACATACATGGTAGTCCATCCCGGCATGTAGATAGTCTTCAACCATAATGAGTTGCATACGCAACTATTGAAAGAAGAAAAGTGTGAAACTTATGGAAGACGAACCAACATGTCTAGACATGAGTTCTACCCATCGTCTCATTTGTGGAGCTCTAGGATTTGGAAGCTCAAGTGAGATATGTTGTGGACGGAGTAATGGAATCCTCTATAAAGCGAATGAGATCAAAAATAGAACCAAACCCGAAGTTTTTCAATTGCCCATATTTTTCCTTGGTGAGTTGTTCCTTCATGTTTGCTAATGCCCCCTTCCTTCAATTGAACACTATCAACTCTATGCACTCTAATGCATATTGAATTTGGGCCCTGTTAGCTAAATGCAAGGTAGCACTACCAACCAATCTAGACATAATGAAAAGGATTGTCCTGAGAGGAAAATGGATCACATAACACATATTTCATTAAAATTGAAATTTTTTTATTACAAGGACATTACTAGAATTGAGTTTTTAGTTATTTTGAAATTCTAGATCCATTATTTTATTCCAAATTTAATGAAATATGTGTTACATCATTTATCTCAATTTTCCGATCTTTTGTTGGTGGGGATCGAGGTCTACAACATGCAACAATATAGTCCTTGATAATCTCTCCACCCCTTCTTGAACTGGATAGCGAGTTTGGAGCACCTCTCCTTCATAAACCTGACAAGAAATAAATATCTTCCACCTGTATGGTGAGCATATGTGCTTTGAGACTGAAGGATTATGCCTACACATCCCATGTGTTGACAATATACTCCAATAGTTACATCTGTTGTCTCATCCCAGGGAGCCATAAGAACTTGAGAATCCCACATTTTCTCAATCCCTAGATGGTTGCTGAATCATTAACAACATCCATGTCTTGGACTTAATGTTCTCTTTCTCACCAAATCAAAGCCATTTTGTTCTGATGGATACCCAAAACATGACAAGAGAAATCATTAGAATAAATCCCATGCAAAAATTTGAGAGAAACATGAGTGAACAGAGAAAAAAATAAATCAAATGCGGTCATCGCACCCTACTAAAGGGAGACAATGCATTGCAACGCTCTCCACAGTTAATTTTTTACTAGCTCAACACACTTTTCGACATTGTTGGGGTGCGCTGGAGCTAGGGCGCAAAATTAAATCCCTAAATCACTCAAAACTTGAAAAAAAATTAATGAAATGAAAAAACGAAATCGTAAAGAGAAATAGGAAAGTAAGATCTGCTACTTGGAAGTGAAAGCACCGAAAATGATCCACCAGATTGGTCACAATTAGTCGCTGAAAATCAGGGGGAAATGCACTCAGAGCTCACTCACCAAAAGGTAAAATGTGAAATGGTAAAAAATGAAATTACTTTTCACCTATTTTTGGTCATTTTTATGATTATTTAAATTTATTTTATTGTTTTAACCTTAATTTGACCTAATTTCACCATGTATCAGATATTTTTAATATTTTGGTGATGTTCTAAGCAAGTTAACAATTGTTTGAAGGAACTAATAACATTTTGAGTTAAAAAATATCATTTTGACAATGGAACAATTGTTATCACTTTTTCGGGTTTGGTAAACTCACGAAAAATGAATCCCTTGGAGTTTTCTTTCATCTCTTTTCAGAATCCCTAAACATGAAAAGATTTTCGAGCACTTGTCTTTTCGAATTCGTTAAAGTAAATGAAAAGATGTCTACCTAGTATAAGTTTAACCTTTTTCCAGATTGGGATAGACTATGAAAAATGAATACCTTATTCAAACATGGTTAAGAGGTTCAAACTCTCTACATGTGAAAAAGGAAGAGAGTTACACCTTCATTGGACTCATAAAAACATCAAACAATGATGGACTCGTCGAACATGACATGAACAAATCACTTATTCTCAAGGTTCGTTAAAAATACTCAAAGGGATTTATTCGAAGGATGAACTTACAGACCAAGCAGATGTTATCGTCAAGCTTATTAAAAAATAATGAGATATTGACCAGAAATGGTTGGGGAAATTGAGAAAATAGGGTACTTGACCTATTAATGACAACGTGTCGCTCTTGAACATGACATTGTCTCACTTCATCTTTGTGACTACTGGTTTGGGAATTTTTTTTTAGCTTTTGGTTCATCACACCATATCAAAGCCTCTGCTTTCGATTTTGGGTTAATGCTTCCAACTCCATCTAGTGTCGCTAGTATGTTCAAGGTAAGTCCTTAAATTCATATATGCTACTATACTCTTAAGCTTCCATTCATGCCTGTCGTTCCTAAACGAATTCCATATCAACATCATTTTGTCTCAAATCTTGATACCCATTTCATGTCGTTGATGGGGGATACATCAAGGCGCTCCTGTGATGGGTCACTTCCTATCAACATTAGCTCATTATCCGGGAAGTTTACTTAGGAACTACCTTTGGTACCTTGGGGCTTGCATACATCAATGGCAAGTCTCCTTGCTCTCAGCGACAAGTTTTCATCATTGTCCTTTGACCGGAAGATTCTGATTGGTGTTCGACTTCAGGCCATTCATTTACACCATATTGATTGTGCTATGGTTTCTTGAGAGGCATTAACATCATTGACGATTTCTCTCGCATATGCTAATGACTTAGATCATTGGTCAATACTCACATGGTGTCTACCATGTTCTACTTCATCTCATTTATTCACGAGTGAACGAGACATAAGACCCCAGATCTAATTCCAGCCATCGAGGTTGTGATTTCAGGATTAATGTAAGATTACAAATCATGATGGTCATGATCATACAAACAGTCATGCAAGTATGGGTCCACTCTTTGTCATTAGTGGACAAACTTCTTGATCGTTGTACATGTAATGTTAGTTTATATGTTGAGCATGGGTATGCCTTCCTCAACAAAGATGTCATGATGAAAATGTGTTGTAACAGATGATGATCTTGACTACTTGTTCTTGATCTGGACTTGACACGAGGTAAAATAGTTTTGTCATCAACTATCGTTTCAAACTTTGTACTTTAGGGGGAAATTTTGTATAGGCCATTTTTTCACATATGTTCAATAGGCCTACAATCCAAATCAATCAACATTTGTGAACATGTTGTCATCATCCCTTCACAAATCCCTAAGCATGACCTTTCCAAAAAGTCATAGTTTCCGGGATTAATTGCTTAAAATCAATGGTTTTAGCCCCAACACACCCTGTCCCTTTAACCACTTGTGTTTAACACTAATTTCTCCTTTTTGCACCAACGTTGGTCAACAATAGTTGCTCCTTTCTGCAAGTGCACTGATTCTAGAAATTTGGGAAAATTAAAAAGAATTTTGAAGCTCGAATCCTATCTGATCCTACCTTGGAGACTTCACCTCTTATGTTATGCAACCAATGCACAAAATAGAAGAAAAGATAGATCAACGACTTCAAAATCGCGTCTTCGAGGGGCAAACTCCTTTACATTAGAGAAATGAAAAAATCTTGGATGATTCAAATGGAAAAACCTCCTTTCTATATAGAGGAGTCTAAGGCATTACAATATAATCAAAGAGGACATAAAAATAATAATATAAGGGCACAACGATAACAATAGTGGACTTCTATGGGCATAATAATAACAATATGGGGACAATAGGGGCACAACAATAACAATAAGGGCTACAATGACAATAGTAATGGGGAAACCACTAGTATTATAGGGACCTAACATGCCCCTCTCCTTCAAAAAATTGTTGTCCTCAACACTTAGTAGTTATGGATGCTTGTGTATAAAATTATCATCCTCTTATGTGGAATCTTCAGTGGGTAAGTTCTTCCACTGAATGAGATATTCTGAAATTGATTGATTTCGTAGTTGTCAAGTTCTTGTTTTTGTGCTACTTTAGGTTCCAATATGATTTTTCCTTCCTTGTCAAGTTCTGGAAATATTGTTTAACCTTCTTTAAGTATGAAACATGGAAAACTGGGTGCACTCGGGGAATTGCAAGAAGCTACAATTTTTATTCCATAGTACCAATCTTTTGCAACCCCTTGTATGAACCATAATACTTTCGTGATAATTTATTATCTTTGTTAGCTTGCTTGAGTAACATTTGTTTATATAGTTGTAGTCGTATAAATACCCAATCACTTACATCAAAACTTCTTTCACTGCGATGTTGATCTCTCTGTTGTTTCATTTTATTCTGTGCCAAAGTGAGGTTATCCTTTAGGAGTTGGAGAACTTCTTGTTGATGCTCGATGTGATCTTCCACTACTTGAACCTTATAATTTTCTCTTAAATATGATTGTGATAGACGGTGGATGATATCCATAAAGTGTCACAAATGGGGTCATTTTTGTTGCAGTATGGAAAGAAGTGTTATACCACCATTCAGCCAGAGGCAACCATTTGGCCCATTGTGTCTATTTATCAGATACAAAGCAGCGAAGATATCCTTTCAAACATTTGTTTACTATTTCATTTTTCCCATCAAATTGAGGATTATAAGATGAGCTATGAGCTAATTGAGTACCCAGACAAGAAAATAATTATGTCTAAAATTTTCTAGGGAAAATGGGATCTTTTTCACTTACATTAATTTTTAGGTTTCCATGTAGCTTTTGAATTGTTTCCATAAATTCCAGTAGCAACTGTACCGAGTTTAAATGGATGAGATAAAGCACAAAAGTGTGCATATTTGGTAATTCTGTCAACTACCACCATGATGACACTCTTTCCTTCGAACTTGGGTAAACCTATGATAAAATCCATTGAAACCTCCTCCCAACGTTGACTTGGAATGGATAAGGGTTCTAATAGGCCTGGGCCTTAATTGTTTCAACTCTATTTTGTTGGCAAATCAAAAATTCTACCACAAACTTTTGAATATCAGATTTAAGGCCATCCCAAAAATATCCTTCTTAACCTTGTGGTAAGTTTTTAAAAATCCTAAGCGCCTTCATAAGGGAGAGGTGTGCAATTCCATAATAATCTTTTGTTTGAGTTGGGAATTCTTACAGAGGTATAAGCACTTTTTGTACTATAACGAATCATTTTTCTAGCTAAATGTATTAGATGTACTGGGATCTTGTTGTATCTTTTGAATGAGTGCCCACACTTATTCGTCATTCTTTCATTCATCCCTTGTTTTGTTTATCCAGTCTGGTTGGATAATAGAAATGGCGCAAAGCAATGCTTCCACACCCTCACATCCTCATCCTTTCTTGAGAGTGCATCTGCAACAACATTTTGCTTCCCTTTTTTGTAGATGATTTAAAAGTCATAACCCAACATCTTTGTGACCCATTTTTGCTACTTTTCTAAAGATAATCTTTGTTCTACAAAGTATTTAAGGCTATCATGATTCATTTTTACCTTGAAGTGTTTTCCCATTAGGTAGGGTCACCATTTCTTAAGTGCATGTAGTATTATCAACATTAATTCTCATAAATAGATGTGTAAATATTTTGCTTTTATTGGACGACTTTCGAAAGAAATGGGTCTTTATTTTTCCATTAAAGGAACACCAATTCCATTTCTTGAGGCATCACATTCCACAATAAAGGTTTTTGTGAAGTCTAGCATAGCTAAGATCGGTGCTTGGCATATTGCATCTTTAAGATGTTCAAAGGCTTTCATTGCTTATGGAGTCCATGAAAATGCATCTTTTCTCAATAATGTTGTTAGAGGTGTTGCTATTCTCCCATAATTCTTAACAAACTTTCAATAATACCTTATCAATCCGAGAAATCCTCTCAGATGCTTTATGGATGTGGGGATTTTCCATTCCTTAATGGATTTAATTTTTCTAGGGTCTACCTTAACACCTTCATGAGATACAATATGACATAGATTTTCCACCTCTTGTATTGCAAAGAAACATTTGGAGCTTTTTGCATATAATTGTTTCTGCTCCAATAGTTTGAGCACCATGTCAACATGTTGAACAAGATCCTTCCAAGACTTGCTATAGAATACTATATTATAAAAAATACTAACACAAGTTTTTTAGGGAAGGGTTTGAAAATGGGATTCATTAAACCTTGAAATGTAGAGGGTGCATTGGTAAGGCCAAAAGACATGACCAAAAATTCATAATGACCTTCATGGGTTTTTAATGTTGTTTTTAGAATGTCTTCGGTCTTCATTCTAATTTGATAATATGTTGAACAAAAATCCAATTTGGTGACATAAATTGATCCATGCAATTCATCCAATAATTCATCAATGACAAGAATGGGAAATTTATCTTTAATATTGAGCTTGTTGAGATCCTTATAATCTGAACACATGCATCATGATCCATCCTTCTTGTGCACCAATACTACTGGAACAGAGAAAGAACTTTGACTAGGTTGAATTATATCAGCGTCTAGCATTTCTGCAACCATACGTTCAATTTCACTTTTTTGTGCATAGGGATATCTGTACAGCTTGATGTTTGGAGGAACACTTACTGGAATCAAATGAATAGCATGATCATGATCACGAATAGGTGGGAGGCCTTTGGGAGTTTCAAATACCTTGGAATGATCGTCCAAAACTTTTTGGAGATCTACAGAAATAGATGATTTCGATGTGGGAACCTCTAACGAACATAATTGTGCAATTACGCCTCGTTTTTCTTTCTTTAGAAGCTTTGTCATGTTGTTAGAGTTTATTATTTTTCTTGGTTTCCCTGCGATACCCCTTAATTCAACTTCCTTTCTTTTCGAAAATAATTCAAGAGAAGTTCTTGAAAATTAAAAGCTATCGTACCCAAAGATTGTAACCATTGGACTCCTAGTACAATATCAACACCACCCATTGGAATGGAAAGCATTGGGATATTCAATACATATGCTCCCATGGATAGCTTGATATTATGGCACTTTCAAGAGCAATTTATGGTTCCTCCATTTGCAACCATCACTTGACACTCTGGTGCTGGATATAGGAAGCAATTCAATTCCTTGGCTATCTTACAATGAATAAAATTATGGGTACCGCTCAAATGAATCAACATTATTACCTTCTTCTTCGTGATATGTCCTTTTATCTTGAGAGTTTCAGGACTGGTAATTTTGGCCAATGCATTACAAGATATGGTTGAATTCATTTTTTCTGTCTCTAGGGTTTGTTCATGGTGTATATTCTCTTCCTTTGACGTTTATTTTTCTTTTTCTTCCTCTTCACAATCTATGTAAGATAATTTCTTCTCATCACACTTATGACCTTTAGTGTATTTGCTATCACAACTGTAACAAAGCCCTTTTTCTCTTTTTTCTTCCAATTGTTGTGGTGTCAACCTTATAGGTTGTGGAAGGTTAGGGGAAACAACACTTCCATCTTTATAGTTGTGAGTGGTAGGTTTTTTTGTTGCCATAATTTTGCTTTCAATTTTTCTTGCCAACTTGAATGTCTTCTACAATGAATTAGGTAGGTAATGAACACATCAATCATATGCTCCTTTGGAATATCATTGAACCCTTTTGTTTGAGATTTATAAATTGGATAAAAAGGGTGTTTTTTTTGTATCCATGTTACGATATCCTTGCCATCAAACTTCCTCATATCGATCTTTGGTATCCATGTTACGATATCCTTGCCATCAAACTTCCTCATATCGATCTTTGGAACATGGTGGGTCTTGAATCCAACGTTAGAGTCTATGAAATCATGATTGATATTTCTTTTGTTCTCATCATGAGTTTCCTTTACTACCCTTTCGCCATTACTAAGCATTTCTTGTAGGGACTTTTTCAAATCTATCTTCAAATCTTCCATGTTCCCTTTAAGTTTTGTTTCAAATATGACTAGAAATATGGTACACTATATTCCCGAGACTCTCCCTATGGATCAAAAGAGCAATGTGGTGTTGGAAATTCCTCTGACCTAGTAGACACATTGAGAAGTTTGAAAGCACAGATAAGAAGTTGTAAAGCAGATAATTGTAGAATCATTCAGACACAGGAGAAGCAACCAGAGGTTAGTGCAGTAATCCTTGAGAGTTTGTCAGAACTGCATAGACAGGGACCACTTCAAATTATCCATAGACGAAAGGACATAACTAATAGGGCATATGGCAGTAGGTCTCCTGGTGGGTACAGGTCGGATAGAGACGACACGATCAAGGATGGCAGGTTCTTGGATAGTTTGTTTAGGAGAGGTGATGGACACAGGGAGTATTCTAGTTTTGGTTCTGACAGGTATCATGGTCATCATCGTTATCATCCTTATAGGAGGAGTAATAAGGGATATTTTCTAGATGAATTCAATAAAGAAAAGCCACCTACATTCGATGCGGAAATGAAGAAAACACATGATATAAAAGCATGGTTGTTTGGAATTAATAAGTTCTTCAGATTACACGATTACTCAGAGAACATGAAAGCCATAAGAGCTACATCTAGTCTTAAATGTAAAGCAGATATCTAGTGGGAGGATGTAAAGAACGTTAGATATGTTTATGATGAGGAGTTGATTTAGAGTGAATTCGAGAGACTATTCAAGAATAAGTATTTATTGAAGAGGTACTATGACCAGAGGGAAAAATAGTTTTATGAGTTAAATACGGGCTCTATGAACGATGAGGAGTACACTAGCAGATTTCTATAGTTGTTGAGATATGTTCCTTACCACAAGGAGAAGAAGACCAAGATTCATAGATTCATCAGTGGATTGCCGATAGCATTGTTATGAGAAATGAAAGCACAGATCTGAGACTAAACCGGATTGGAAAGGTATTGCAAGGAATAAAGGGAAATGGGATAAGAAGCGAGCAAGGCCTCAAGACACAGGGAACAAAGAGAATGCAACACCGCACAAGAATTTCAATGCATCTGACAAATGGCAAGGATTTCAGCTTGAGGAGCAGAATAAGGGTGCAAGTTTGAAGCCTATACATTGTTGGACTTGTGGCAAAGATCATTGCAAAGAGATTCTCCACAACATCAAGGTGGTAGACCACATATCTACAGTGCTTAGGAAGAACGGACAATGGGGGATGTTGGACAAAGTGTTCCTTGAATCTATGTAGCATTGGATAATAGGTAGACATATCACCAGGTTTCTATTATCGAGATGGATGGTAAGCTTTGTGATCAAGTTGTTTCTATTTTGATTGACCTTGGATCTCATTATAGTTATGTTAATCATGACCTGGTGGATAAGTGTGGTTTGAATAAAGAAGTGTATGCGGAATCTTGGTTAATACGGTTGGCTACAAGTACCATGAAGTGAGTTCGTCATTGGGTAAGAGCTTATGCATTTGAGATGAATGATATGTCTACATCAGCACATTTTAACGTATTGTTGCTAGGTTCGTATAGCATGCTTTTGGGTATGGACTGGTTGTATCTTCATAGGACCAAGGTGGAATGTTATGACAGATCTATTGAGTGCTTGGATAATAATGGAGAACAGAGAGTCTTGTAGGTTAAGAAGAAGGAAACATCAGTTAGAATGATAACAACTATGTTGGCAAACCGTAGTCATGGGAAAGGGTGTGTGTTATTTTTGCTACATATTTCTAGTGACAAAGGTAAGGAGCTTGAGGATGAAGATGTTTCAATTAGGTACATGATTTTACAACAATTTTAGGATGTATTTCCTGCAGATATTTCAGAGTTGTCACCTCATACAGAAGTGGATTTTTCTATTAATTTGGTACCAGGGTCAACACCAACATCAAAAGCACCATATATGATGAACACTCTAGAGTTGGTAGAGATGAAGTTGCAGTTGAAGAAAATGCTTGACAAGGGATACATTAGGCCAATTGTATCACCATGGGGCACACTAGTATTGTTTGTGAAGAATATGGATGGTACTATTAGGTTGTGCATTGATTACAGGAAGTTGGCCAAGGTGGCCATTAAGGACGGGTATCCATTGTCGATAATTGATGATTTTTTCGATTAGTTGAAGGGAGCAACAATTTTCTCGAAGATTGATCTTAGATCAGGATATCATCAAGTATGCATTAAAGAAGATGACATTCACAAGGCAACTTGATGGACTAGGCATGGACATTATGAGTTTGTTGTATTTCATTTGGTTTGACTAATGCTCCTACTACCTTTATGTGCTTAATGAATAGTGTGTTGCATCCTAATCTGGACAAGTTTGTTATTGTGTGCATTGATGACATCATGATATATTCTAAAAATGAGGAAGAACATGTTGAAGATTTAGCAGTAGTGTTGAGATTCCTAAGAGAGCATCAGTTGTATGCTAAGCTTAGCAAATCTAGTTTCTTTCAGGCAGAGGCATATTACTTGGGACATGTTGTTTCCAAGGAAGGCATAGCAGTAGATCCAGAGAAGGTAAGGGCTATCATGGAATGAGCAGCTCTTAGGAATATAGATGAGGCAAGATCGTTTATGGGGTTACTAGGTTACTATAGGAGGTTCATTAGGAACTTCTCTGACATTGCATATCATATCACATCATTGCAATAAAAAGATAAGAACTTTGAATGGACAGAAGAATGTGCAACAAATTTTGAGCAATTGAAACAGTTGTTGACAAATGCTCCAGTGCTAAATTTTTCAGATCAGGAAAAAAGAATTTGTGGTATGCACATATGCTTGCAAGAGAGGGCTTGGTGGAGTTCTTATGCAAGAAGGACAGGTAGTATGTTATGAATCACATAAACTGAATAAGCACGAGTTGAATTATCCAACACATTATCTTGAGTTGGCGGTTATCATCCATGCATTGAAGATGTGGAGGCACTATCTTATTAGCAGGAGATTTGTATTGATGAGCGATCACAGTGAATTGAAGTATCTATTTGACCAAGTGAATATGAATTCTAGGCAAGCTAGATCGTTGACCATGATCAGTGAGTTCGACTTTGAGATTAGGTACACTAAAGGTGAAGAGAACAAGGTTGTTGATGCAAGATCATTCAACCCAAGAGAAAATATTGTATTTTAGTAGACATAGGGGGTCATGTGTTTTAAGGATGTTGGATTCATAAGTGTTGAATTAATGTAATATTTAGGCTTTTGAGTGAGTAGGATAGGAATTAATTAGATAATGTGAGATATTTTGTAAATTCTCTCGAATGAAGGAGAACATGAGTGGTTAATAATGACAAGAGAGTTAGAAGTCAATTATAACTCTTAAGGTAGTTTCATGATTCGAGGAACTAGGGAGGACATTTAGGAGTCAGTTTAGCAGATTAAGGATCTGAACCAGAATTAGTTCAACAAAACCTTTCTAGTATAAATGTAACCCTACGGGCAAAGTGTAGAGAGGAGGCCACTAATATTGAATATCAGGCCTGAGAGACAGAGAGTCTTGATATGTAATCAGTTGTTCATATTTATCAATACAGAGGTTTATCCCAACTGTATATGTGTGTGTGTTATGGGTATTGATAGATTGACTTGTGTGTGAATTCATAGGCTCTGTAACAGAGCTTACAAGCAGAGTTTTGTAGAATACGTAGAGGAAGAGAATGGTTCAGAGGAATCACAATGGGTCTTTGAATCCAATTGGAGGATTAGAGCGGAGATCTCGAGAGACAACGATGTGAGGATTCACAGAAGTCAATCTCAGGAGGGAATTGAGCAGCGAAGCAGAAGGACGAGAACCTTTGAAGAAAGTTGAACCGCAGAGAAAACGCTGAAGAAATAGCGTAAAACATAAGTAAAGAGAAGAGTGGAGAAGTGTAGAGGTGATGCACAACAACCATTGGATCTTATAGATCAATGGGCAGGATCGATTCGTACGATGGAAGAGCGCGGATGATAATCAATGAAGAGGTGGTTTCGCGAGACAAAGTGGTATTTCGAGCGGAGTAAAGATGGTAAGTGGTAATTTGGGGTGAGCACTCGATTCCACTAACCGAGCGACATGTAGCAGTGAGGAGGAGAGAGGAAACCGCTTATCGGGCGGTTAATCCTTGCACAAGTTGTCCGGCCAAAATCGTTGTGAACCGTCAGATCCACTAAGCGCAGATCGACAGTGGAGGATTGTCGCATAAGTTGATTGATCAGACTAAGCGACAACCGTCGAATCGATCGCTAGATCGACGGTCGCGATTTAATCGCAAAGGAGAAGGCTGGTGGACAGTGTGATGGAAGGTCGATAAAGCGATGCACCGATAGCCATTGGATCGGAGAGGAAATGGATGACAGAGATCGGTGAATGGAGAGCGCAACAAAAGGGTGATGGACGGATTTGCGGACCAACCGACAATTATGGTTGCGGGTGTAATGTTTTTGAAATCCGGGTTAAAGCGCTCGGTCGAGTTCTTCCTATGTTCCCATGTATTCCGATAGAGTTGAAGTCTCAGGTTAGAGGTAAGTTGTGTGTATTTCTATTAAAAGGGACATAATAGGAATAATGCGTGGATAAGGTTTATAAGGGTGGAATGAGTTTCGATATTAAAGTGAATGAAGTGTATCAGGGTTAATGAGTCCCGGTAGAAAAGATATTGACTAAGGGTTAGAGTATGGTTGGTTAATCTATAAATCATTCTGCATAAGACTTGAGTAAGGGGACCTTAAACCATTCATTAAGAATTGAAGATTTGATTCCTTTGTGAGTTAAATTCTTGGGATAGATAGGATTATGCATTTTCATGCATACTATGGGTATAAGTGGGGGTAACCCTGCGTCAGTTGTTGATGCTCTTAGGCAAATGCAGGTAAACCATATAGCAACTATGAGTTCTTATGGGAGATGTTTATAAGCTCGAATATTATAAGCAGGTCAACAGGATAATAGGTACATGGAGCTTAGGCATAGGTGACAGCAGGGTACAGGTGCAGATGATGTGGACTATTGTCTCACAACAGATTGCTTGGTCAGATTTAGGGACAAGATATATGTGTCAGATGACAGCAAGCTCAAGAAGCATATCTTGAGAGTGTTTCATGCGAAATTGTATTCATGTCACCCAGGATATCAGAAGACATTGACAATGGTGAATAATTTCTACTATTGGCCAAACTTAAAGAAAGAGGTGGCAGAGTTTGTGGTTAGATACTTAGATTGTCAACAGGTAAAATCAGGGTGTAAGCATCTAGATGGATTACTTCAGCCTATTTCGATGCCAGAGTGGAAGTGGGAGGTCATTTCCATGGACTTCATTATCGGGTTGTCAAGGAAAATTAGACATCATGATTCTCCCATGGTTGTTGTGGATAGGTTGACTAAGGTAGCACACTTCCTTCCAATGAAGTCTATTTATTCAGCTAATGATGTACCACATGTATTGATCAGGGATATAGTGAGGTTGTATTGTGTTCTGAATAAGATTGCGTTACACAGGGATGCCAAGTTCACTTCTAGGTTCTGGAAAGAGTTATTTACAGGTTTGGGTACATAGTTTTCCTTCAGCACAACTTATCATCCATGGACAAATGGACAAATAGAGAGGGCCACTAGGGTATTGGAGAATATGTTGAGAATGTATGTGATGCATCAGAAACGAAAGTGGGAAGAGTATCTTCCATTGGTTGAGTTTGATTACAACAATGGGTGTCAAGAATCTTTGAGGACGAGTCTATTTAAGGCATTGTATAGACGAAGTTGTAATATTCTCATCAATTGGAGTGATCCAGTGAACAAGGTGTTGATTGGCAGAAATGTAACAAGAAATGCAGGTAATCAAGAAGAATCTAAAGGCAACTCAAGATAGACATAAGATTTATGCAGATCAGAACAGGTTGTTTAAGGAGTTTCAGGTTGGGGAACTAGTGTACTTTCGTATCAAACCTAAAAAGATATCCTTCAGGATTGGATCATGTGCCAAGTTGGAACCTTGGTTTTGTGGGCCTTTCAGGATTGGACCAATAGCCTATCGACTTGCATTGCCTCCGATACTGAAAGCCCATGATGTTTCCCATGTGTCATTGCTTAAGAAATATGTTAAAGATGTTGATCATATAACTGACTGGTTTGTATTGTAGGTGGAGCCAGGAGAATTCCAGCTAGAACGTCAGTGTATATTGCAGAGAAATATGCTCATGCTCTGAAACCGAGCAATAAAGTAGGTTAAAGTGCAGTCGAAACACTTTGGGCCCGATGAAGCTACATGGGAGATGTCAAATTAGAGTAGAGTTATATATCCTTCGTTATTCGTTGGTTAAGCAAATGTCCTTGATATGTGTCTTTGGTATATTCTTGGTATGATGTTTTTGTATATGTACATATGTATATGTATGTCAATATCGCCACAAGTTGTGTTATAAAGCTCCAATAAGAAATGTGGGTGTCATGTCATTATGGTTTTCATTGAACGCCGAGGATGATGTTCCCTCAAGTGGGGGGTTCTGTAACAACCATAGTAGAAAATCAATGTAAAAATTAATCAAAGAAAAATGAGACCTTATTCATGGGACACGTTTTCCAAGCTAAATGTTGGGTTAAAACATAGTGATGGGGATCACTCATGATTAATTAATGGCTATGGAAATTGGCAAAGTCAATGATTAAGGCTTTGGAAAGGAATCAGGCATTAGTGGCATTTTATTTATGAAAATAATGGAAATTAGGAGAAAATAAAGGTGAAAGGTCAGATTGCATGTGAGGAGGAAAATGAAGGAAAATAATGGAAAATTGAAGAAAATAACGGCCTCACTAATAAAAATGCTTATGAGGGTCAGTTGACAGAATTTTTTCAGTTTAGTTTTGGAGCTTTCTATTTTTTTCTCTCATACTCTTGGACACTTAGATTTTTCTTGGAGCACTCTTGGAGGAGTGTAGCATACTTGGGATTTGGAGCAAGAAGGCAAAGGAAAAGTAGGAAAGCACAATAGGGCATTGGGATCAGCAGCTACAATGGATTTTTCTTGCAAGTACCAAGTTGCATGGATGATTTCCTCACTAGGTTTGTCATGCATGGCATATGCATGTGGTTATTTGGTTACGATCTATCATTAGCATGGAGGATTGCCTAGATTGATGGTGGTTTTTCCTAACCTTTCGATTTCAACAAAGATCACATAGTACTTGTGCTTTGCTGTCGAAGCTACTGAGAAAGGTCCACACACGTCTGTGTGAATTCTTTCAAGGATCGTCGTGGCGCGACTATCCTTCTCGTGAAAGGTGGCTTTCACAAATTTTCCCAAAGTACACCCCTTGCGCTATTCTAAC
>APFE030397216.1:1914-12800 GCA_000404065.3 Pinus taeda | reverse complement strand
ATATATAATAGCGAAATTAGAGCATGAAGATAGTTATCTTTCAAAGAAATCATAATAACTTGACACCCTTTTCAACCACTTAGGTTATTATGCTTGACTAATAACTTCACAATCCCTTTTCTTTACCAATTTCAATTTTTTTGTTGTAAATGTTTTTGACTTGGGACTGAGAACTCGTGATTGGGTCATATACACCATTATGCCTTAAAAATCGTGTAGAAAATTACCACCAATCTCCCTAAAGGCTCCCTTGACCAAGAGGATGTCTGCAAAGGTTACACATTGAGGAAATATGTCAAATTCACTTTCCATGGTCGAGATAACAGAGCATATGCAATATTGGAGTGAGTCCACTGTAATGTTTGTGGACCCTTTTCTACAAACTCCACAACAAACCATAAGTAATATGTAATTTTTATGGATGATTTCTCTAGAAAATATTGGATCTTATGCATTCGGAAGAAGTATAATGTTTCTCAGAATTTGTTGAATTCAAGGCATGGTCGACTATATAAACCCATTGTCAAATTTTCAAATTCCAACGTATGATTGACTATAAACCACCACAAACCATATCAAAAAAGATGAGTAGCCCACTCAGACGATCCTTAAGTGATGAGTGTATTTATCATTACCTTTCCCTTTAGGGTAGACAATATTGAGAAGAAATCTAATCCCTTGTACAAAATCACTGTGAAAAATTATATGACCTAGAGTTTCATGTTAGACAATCATAATAGGAATTTCATGTTAGAAAATCATGTGTTCATTTTATCTATTAATATTCATTTTTTGGTAGATGTCTAATGTTAAGAACACCATACTACTACAAATAACACCACAAGCAGTTTTCAAGTTAAGAGAAATCGTACATATCTTAGTTTCCCTAGATTTCTCAACATAGAATCAGAGATAAGGTGACAAGTAAAGGCAACTTGAAGATCACTGAATCGAAATAGGATAGATAAGGATGAAATATAAGAGTAATAACATCAAGGATATCTAGTTATCGCACACCACAAAGACCCTATCATCTTGAAGGAAGACCACTGAACAACATGCTTTGCTGCATAGGATATACTTTCCCACAAATCTTGCAGTATTCCTAGGAACCCATAAGTAATGTTGTAGTAGTCTCATTGTTTATGTCCACCACAAGAAATGAATACATTGACATAGGAAATCATGAGGTTTTTCACACAGTTGATTTGATCATCATTCATAGACAACCATGAAGAAAATAAGTCTCCAACTTTGGAAGTAGTGATTTAAATCTCTGCAAAATAATTTAAAATGGTGTTCTAGAGAAGCACATGGGATGGATGATAACTTTGCGTGTCTATCCCATGTCCATGTTTAGTTTTATTTATTATTTATGCTATTTATTTTTAACTAAAAAAATTAGAATTTTTATTACAATTATTAAAATGAGAGATGTGAGAGAATATGTGCATGGATGACGTGTGCAACTCTAGATAGTCCTAAGGGGACGTCTCTTTTTGTATTTATTTCCTGATGTGGTTCATGTTTGTATTCTCTTGATCCATGCTTGTTGAAAATAGCAACAAGAAATCCTAAATATGGAAGCGCTAAATTTAGCATTGCTATACATAGTATTTTGGGATACCTTCCTATTTTAGTTAGTCCCTGAACTAAAATAGAGAAGTAAAAATTCAAATTTGATCTTTGCAGTTGTTTGTAAAATAATTAATTATTTTCTTTTGAGTTAATTAGTTGTAGGAAATCAAACACAAAGTCTATGTGAAGACATGTAGTAGTTTCTCCATTGATTGAGGAATTTATCCCTTGATTAAAGGAGATCAGGATGAGTTGTACTTTGAGTTGTAATTAGTTAGCTCAGTTATCTAATTTATGTCTAGTTAGATTAGTTCCAACAATTCGTGGAGTTAACTGTGAGTTCAGTTAGTTAATGCATGCATGCATGTAACTGTTGCACTTCAGATAACTGAATATTCTCTCATAAATAACTCATGCAAGTAATCTCAGTCAGGGACCCAGTTGAGATCAGAGAAAGGGGATGTGTACTATCAGTTGGAGGATTTTTCCTATATAGGAAACTCATCCATGCAGAAGGAATTATCTCCTTCAGGATTCTGTGGTTACTTTTGAGTTTAGTGAGAAGTGTCAGAGGTGAATTCACATAGGTGTTAGCATTGGACCCGAGGAGAAAATACGCAAGGAAATAGGAGGCTTGCAGGGTAGAGGAGAAGGTTTTTTAGAAGCCATTGACTATCTATGAGCAGAAGATAGATTTTATTGAGAGCTGGATAGCTTGTGTGCTAAAGCTTTATGCAATCCGAACATATTTCTACTTGTTTGATAATACAGAGATCGAGGTTTGTAGCTGAGGCTTTCCCCAGAGTATTCTTCTATGTTTATGTGTGATTAATTTCTCTTCATCTGTTATATGTGTTCTATTTGATCTTTCTCATAATCGATTAAGCTTCTGCAAATGTTAATTGTAGAAGTAGATCTAGTATTTTGCTTTAGTGTATTGCATTATGAGGTGATCTACGATGGAAATTTCTAAAATACCCATTCTTCATCATTTGTGTTCTTATCAAAAAAAAGTTTACTTCTCTTTCTATCTTCATGACATATGTATTTTGCATGGGGATATACTTTCCATGATCCATAATGCAAGGGTATGGATTACTCATTCTTCCATTGGGATTAGCCCTATAGTTCAATGGTTTGGTTAGCTGCGTATACTGTCAATGTTTGATGGCACTAGCAAGATCTAATTCATACCAAAGAACAAAAGTAAGGTAGTCTGCTATGTGTGATCTAGCATATATGGAATATTTGCATATACAAAAGTCATGTATAAAATTTGTGGATATACGGAAGATATGCATACATATAATATGTGTGTACATACAAAAGTTTTGCACATATGCATACATGCATATCTTCCTTATATGTGTACCTTTTGTATATGTGCATATCTTCCGCATATGTGTAGGTTCCATACATGTGTAGTTACTTTATACGCGTAGCTTCTGTATATACACATATCTTCTGTATATGCACACAACTTTCAAATATGTGTAGCTTCCATAAATGTGCAACTTTTGTACATGTATGTCTATTGTATATGCGTAACTTCTTGATATGCACATATACGAAAATTATGCACATATACATAAGAAGCGTATATACGTAAGTTTTGCATATACGATAAAAGCATGTGCATATACGAAAAAATTCCATATACATAAGTCATAGATTCTATATGAAAGATATGTGGATATATGGAAGTTGTGCATATACGGAAGTTGTACATATATGAAAGATACACATATACCAAAGTTGTGAAAATATGCATGTACGTGTATCTTTCATATATGCGTATATCTTCTATATATGTAGATCTTATATATATGTGTAACTTCTGTATATGTACATGTCTTCTATATATGTGAAACTTTTGATATGTGCATCAATTGTATATGGTGCAAATAAAATGTTAACATATGTTGAGTTTCAAAAAGGTAAGCATTCCTAGCACGCTAGATCCCCATATTATGAGATATAGAATCATTGCTGGTCATTTTAAGTTTCCCCTATCTAACCACTTCTTGAATTTGTCCCCTATGACTTCCCTTCTCCACAGATCCAAGAGAGCTAGGGATATATCAACTTATTTTGATAAATATATAAAAAATGGGCCCATCAAGGATAAGGGATAATTTATTTAACTATGATATTTATGAAAAAGCACCAACTATGAGTAATTATTTTTATTTTTTACAACATGTCTAGAATACCAACTATATTAATAGAATACAATTGAGAGTTGTTCAAAATTTAAGAATTTGGGTGAGCTCAACCTTTCCTCCCTCAAGCTAAATGTTTGCATCTACATGTCACAAATATGGATAGAGTAGTTCCCCTATCTTTTCTTTAAGCCCAAATTAATTCAATACAACATTCATTCACCTAATTAGATATGACTCGCTAACTATTCAAATTCATGCGCAACTTCTACATGTGTATATATGGAAGATATGTGCAACTTTTGTACATGTATATACAGAATATATGCGCAAATATGAAAGTTACACATATACAGAAGATATGCGCATATGCGGAAATTGCACATATACTAGGAAATTCTCTGTTGAATACATGTTGAATCCACCTCGGGAAGCCTCCTAGAATTCTTGAAAATCTCATCAAAGAAATACCTCCCAGCTTTGGCTCTTACCTCTCCTCAATTTTCCTCTAAACCCTCGTGAATTCACCTCTAGGAAATTCTGCACACTTTCTAGGAAATAATATATTTTGGTTACAATGATTTCCTCCAAATCACCCCTTGGAATCAACAAGGAAATCACCTTGTTGATGACTAGATTATCTCCAAAATACCTAGCCCAAATTATGACTCTTGCGGCTCTTCTTGGTAAATTTTTTGCATTGAGGCTCCTGGACAAGCCTTGAATGGACTCCTATTTGTTCTTCTAAGGTGACACTTGAAGCTCACTGAAGGTAGAGTGGAATTCTAACTCAAGAAAACCTTCTACTAGAAAACAAGTGTTTCCTTGGATTAGCAGCTCAAGAGAACTAGTGATTAAATTCAAAATGATCCAATATATCTTAAGTTAGAGCCTCCTTGCTCTATTTATAATTCTTGGCCTCTCTCTCCCTTGGTTCCCCCCACTCTCCACTAGTTCACCCCCTTTCCTTTTCTCTCTCTAGCTCCACAAGTGAACATTTCCTTTGTCTCTCTCTCTTATGACCCTCACCGGCCAACAAGATACAATATTTCCTCTTCACATAGGCTCCTCGAGCCAAAATCATCTCTAAAACCCTAGCTACAAAATTATGTTATGCCTAGCACCTCCCTAATAAATTTCATTAATCTCCTTCAATGAAAAATCAAAATTGGGGATATTACAATCGTCCTCGCCAAAAATTTATTATCCTTAAGCAATGATTAGAAAAACACCCTCTCTAGTTGTTAATCCCCACTACTAATGTGAACTATGCCAAGGTCCTAGATGTGCCACTGATTTATCCCCGGCCTTTGCATCATCTTGCCATGAAGGTGTCCCTAAATACCAAGATACCAATCCATCTTGTCCAACATTAATCTCCCCTTGCTCCCCTCACAATCCTACAAGGTATATATTCTAGAAACCCTTTGCATACTATCAACGACTATCACATCATGATAACATAGCACTTTTCCCAACCCCTCATGAAGTTTCCCTACCCAGTAGTGTATCTCATATACTCCACGAGTAAAATCCCAAAGATACCACCCAATCCATGTGGAGATAAAGTCTTCCTCGCATGAGCTTCTGTTGATATTTTCCTACTAACCAATCTACCATGATTATGAAGTCCTCCATGCCATTGATGAATCACTAAAGCCTAAACGAATATCTAAAAGATCTCCCATTCTAGTAGCCAGCTTAGACCTAAGGATAACTGAGTTGTCAAATACCCTGATGCATGCATTACTCTGACGCTAATAGATTTCTCATCGAGCCAACTATTGAACCCTCTCCAAATAGAGCTCCAAAGTACTATCACTACTCTCTCTGGATTACGTGGTGATAAAAGTGTGTAGGGTAGGGTGCGACAGGGTGGGTGGGTTTGGGAGGTGCCCCACACCCTCTGTCAAGAATTAGGATCAAAACCTACCTAAATAAACAAGGCACTCGAATCAATAATATAATTAGGCTTGACAAGCAAGATTTCAAGAGTAAATGAAAGAAGAAAGAAAGGGACATACTTGAATCCTGTTGGTTGTCCAATGTCCAATGATTGTCACTAGATATGGTTCCAACCATGTTACTTCATTAATATCCTACATAATCATACCATAAAAAACACATTGTCATTCTTTCATAAAAAAATAAATATAATCTTTGCATGAATAAGTACATAAGAAAATAGTTCAATCTTAATTAGATGAATAAAATCCCATTAGAAATACAATATAATTTCATAAATTCGAACATTTGTTGGTAAAAACACTTCAATGAAAACAATGAAACATCTAAACCAAGGGGAGACATAATCCAATGACCAAAATCCACGCACAATTCCCCAATTTCTAAGGAAGGGAACAATCCATGGAGCTTAGAAAGGGGATGGAGTGACGAAAGCTCAAAGTATCACATACTTGATGGCAGGGAAGATGTTGAATTGAATACCCATATTTATTAATATGTCCTCCAAAAAACCAAAACAAGATGAAAGGTCTAAAGAAACTATATTTTCAAGGAATCAAGCTGAAGTATAGCTCAATATGGATGATTGTCTAGTTAGTTTGGAAGTTGTGGATCTAGGGAAGGGGCCCTCATTAATTGTAAAGAATTGCATGTGGATTGCAATCTACTAATGAGGTTATGATATAGAATGTGAAATGATGTTCAAAGTGTTATGTGAAATTGTGTCATTCTAACTAAAATGTTTGAAACTAAATTAATTGATTGAATACATGAAAGCTATGAAAAATGACATTTGAAATTGTAGTTTGCCTTTCCTTCATTTTGACTTGCAACCACATTGTCTTTTCTTATTGACCGAGCTCAAGAAACTATGTTTTCACTTGATAGTGATCTTAGATGCAGTTATAGTATTGAGAAACATTATGTTATATTCTTGACATGCTTTGCCTATCGAGTTGTTCAATGCATATGCATGTTCCAAAATTCTAGGTATTATGGATCTCAATTTCTCATGATTTGATTAGTTAACACGTTTCATCTTAATTTAATGGAAGCGTACATGCATATATAAAGAAGTTGCGCTGATAAAAAACATTTTGTATATGTGCATATACATAAGTTTTATATACACAAATTTTGCAGATGTGCATATCTTTTGTATATGTTCAAGTTTCATATTTGCGCATATCTCCCATATATGCATATTAATAAAGTCGCGCACAACTTCTATATGTGTATATACGGAAGATATGCACAAATATGAAAGTTGCACATATGCAGAAGATAGATGCATATACGGAACATATGTATATCTTCTGAATATTTGTAGCTTCTGTATATGCATAGATTTTGTATATATGGATTTTGAATATGTGTAGCTTTCATATATGCGCAGTTTCTATATATATGCATCTATCGTATATGTGTAACTTATATACATGTTCATATGCAGAAGTTGTTCCCAACTTGAAAATTTGTATATGCGCAACCTCTATTTATGTTCATATCTTCCGCATATGTGAATATGTTTCGTATATACACAACTTCCATATATATGCATATATTCATTATATGTGTAACTTCTGTATATGTGTATATACAAAAGTTGCACATATATGGAAGTTGTGCATATACAAAAGATATTTCATGTAGAAGGTGTGTACGTATATAAACTGTGTGAATTTTGTATAGTTGTAGCTTCCATATATACATAAACTCTCCAAATAGGAAAACTCCCCTATCAGGAAACTCTCAAGATCTGAGTTTTAGATCACTACAAACCCTGGATTTCCAAACCCTTCAAAATTGATCATTCTTGAAACCTTCACAAAGACAAAAGGTAAATATTTATATTATTTTGTTATTAATTGTTATTACATGATATGTTAGAATCCTTCCAAATTCATATTGCACAAAAAAGGAATACAAGATCCCTCTATATGTACTCTTTTCCATTTGGAAGTTGAAATGGTTCAACATCTATTCTTTGGATGTGAATTCATAGATATGAAATCCTTCCTTTAAAAAGTTGAATCATATCTCTAGAAGACTAGATCATGGAGAGGAATGATTGATTAGTAGAGTACATGCGGAAAGATAGGTATCACTAGGAAAACCAAGATAGTTTCAACATTCTCTTAACTTACTATGCATGGTTGTCCTAATGATAACAACTCCTTCTCAAAACGTGTCTTACGCAATAAGTTGTGCATATACAATAGATGCACATATACGTAAGATATGCACATATATGGAAGTTGCACATATACAGAAGGTAAGCATATACAGAAGTTGCGCATATATGGAAGATATGCATATACAAAATTGTGAATATACCGAAGATAAACATATATGCACATATCCTCTGTACATGTACACATATTCTGTATATGTGTATCTTCTATATATGCACATATCTTCCGTATATTTGCAACTTTCGTATATGCACAACTTATGTATATGTGTAGTGATGGAAATGCATATAACCTAGGTCAAATGTTTACAATGGGAGTTTCTTTACAAAGTTAGGATTTAATTAATTAATTTATTTTTTCTATAGTTTTAGGAGAAAATGAAAACTCTTGTAAATAGGAGAAGCTTTGAGATTATTTTGGAGTGTTTGAGAAAATTTTGGATTGGTTAGCTCTTATCTAGGGACAATGGATTATATGAGAGGTTTTATGGATCATGACAGATATTTTGGGAGTTATTTTGGGACCTAGAGCCTACCTGGGCTTTAATCAATTCATCTAAATCTAGGTGAGCCCATGAGACATGTAAGTATGTAGAGGTGTGTAAGTAGGTGTGAGAGTGAAGTATGAGAATTTCTCATGTAAATATTTTATCTCTTTAATTAATTATATTTGAGATTTTATGTCCATTCTGATATTGTGTTTCAATCTAGTTTTTTATGATATGTGCTTATTTATAAGCGCAGGACCTATGGCTAGACCTGCATCACATAGTCTCTATATATGTGCATATCTTTTGTATATGTGTAGCTTCGACAGATGCATATACGAAAGATTCTAGATTCCAGTGGCGGGTGGTACCATATGCATATACGGAAGATATGCAATATAGACGTTGCGCATATAAAGAAGCTACGTAACTTCTGTATATGCGAATCTTTCATATATGCACAACTTTTGTTTATGTGCTTCTTCCATATATGTGCATATGAATAGGTTGCACATATAGAGTAGATTCTGTTGGGTCCCTATAATACTAGTGATTACCCCATTACTATGGTAGTTGTACCCTTTATTAATATTGTTGTGTCCCTATTTCCCCCATATTGTTATTACTGTGCCCCATAGAATCCATCTATTATTATTTATGTGGCTTTGTATTATTATTGTTAGGTCGGCTGGGTTATATTGTGACTCCTTAGACTCCTATATATAGAAAGGAGGTTTTGTCATTTGTATCATCCAAGAACTGTTCATTTATGTAATGTAAAGGAGGTTTCCCCCTCGAAGAGGCTGAATTCTAAGGTGTTGATCTATCTTTTTAATCTTTTCTTGAGCTAGTTTCATAACATTTGGTATGAGAGACAAGTTCTAGGGTTTCGCTACTCCAAATAGGTCATCGTGGAATTTTCACTATAACTTTTTTATGTGACGTTTCAGAAGTAAAAAAAAAACCCATTTGAGAAGACAACGTGCTACAGCTCGGGTCCGAATTTCAGAGCTTTTTGCGCTATATTTGCGGAGATATGATCCGAGGAAGTGGTCTTTTTCCAGACTCCTGAATTACATTCCAAACAGGTGACTTGGGGAAAATCGTCATAACTTTCCCTCTTAGCATCAGATTGAAATTTTGCAAAAAGGTGCAAAAAGAGGACGGATTGTAGTTTCCTCTAGATACTTTTTAGAGCCAGAGGTCCAAATAGTGACACGTGGCACTTCATACAAGTTCGCTCTTCTTAAAATGTCTATAATCAGGTCACTGTGGGAGATTTGGAATAACGCTTCATTGGAGAATCCAATTGGGGTTAGACTGGTGGCATTGGAAAGAGGACACAGAGGGCTACCACAAGGCACAATTTTAAAACTAGATGTTTTGAAATTACAGAGATACATCAGAGGCAATATCGAGCTCCTACAAAGAGAAAAAAGGTGTGTAGATGTTTTTAAATTTTTGCTTAAGATTTGTTTGAAAATTTATTTTGAAGGAATTCAAAGGGCTAGTAGAGCATTATTATCGGTAACTGATACCCCGAGGAAAGAAAATGCAAACACCTAGTAAGGAACCTAAAAGCTCTAGCATGACTCATGAAGAAGAGGAAGAAATGCTACATGATATATCAAAATTACAAGACCAAGTGAAAAAAATGTCAGCCTCACAAAAGCTAACAGAAGCTAAGATAAATGGCATGGAATCTAAGATAAAAGGCGTGGAAGCTAAGATGGATGATTGGAAGATAGATTTGAAGACAGGCATGGCAGATTTGAAGACAGATTTGACAAATTTTCTACAAAAAATACGTACTAATGGTGAAAGGGTAGTAAAAGAAACTCATGATGCGAACAAAAGAAATGTTAATCATGATTTCACTCTAATGTTGGATCGAAGACCCGCCATATTCCAAAAATCGATATGAGGAAGTTTGATGGCAAGGATCCCGCAACATGGATATTACAGATGGAGCAATTTTTCGATCTCAATAATGTGCAAAACACACAAAAGGTACGTATTGCAACTTTATTTTTGGAACCAAATCAGTTTGTATGGTATCAATGTCTTTGCTCTCGTAAACAACTTATCACTTGGGCAATTTTTACGGATAAATTGATGGCACATTATGAGGATACAAAAAGCAACACTTTTTTTAGCCAATTGGTAAGTCTCAAACAAATGGGTTCAATAATGGAGCACATTGAGGAGTTCCAAAAATTGAACATAAGGGTAAAATATATTCCAGAGGAGCATAGGATTGATGTGTTCATAGGTTCTTTAAAGGATAATATCCAACAAGTTGTTCGCCTTTGGCAACCTGGTTCATTAGAGAAGGCATTCAAGTTAGCAAGAAAAATGGAAAGCAAAATTATGGCAACCAAGAAGCATGCCACTCACAACTATAAAGATGGAAGTGTTGTGCCTAGTCTTCCACAACCTACAAGGTTGACACCACAACAATTGGAAGAAAAAAGAGAAAAAGGGCTTTGTTATAGTTGT
>APFE030397198.1:0-16742 GCA_000404065.3 Pinus taeda | reverse complement strand
AATGGGATTGCTAAATAACAATTAAGATTAAAAAATTAGTGACCAAGAACAAATTTATGAAGAATTAATGGGATTCCTAAATAACAATTAAGATTAAAAGACAAGTAGATAAGAGATTAATGAAATAGAGAGCAATAACAATAGAGAATAAATATTTTAAAAAATTGGGCCATGTAAATAGTGGAGGAGGAATTAAAAACATTGAGGAAGAATTGTAAAAGAAACAAAAGAAATGAAAATTGGAAATTCTACTCCAATCTATGAAACCAAAATGGGAGAATAAATCACGAATATAATTATGACCCAATAAATCACGAATATAATTATGAATATAAAATAAATAAAAGAAACATACCTTTTGATCGTGGTTGTAACCAATAACACTGCTAACGCTCTGCCGTGTATGCCTTCATCCATCCCTGAGTCGACTTTCATTCATTCATTGGCTGATCTTCTTCGTTGACTTCAGATTTAAATAACATCTGCTCTGACAAAATAGATGGACAAACCCACAGGTATATGAATGAAGAAAATCAATACAAAAGAAGCAATCACAATGCAAAAGACAATGAAAAGAAAGATAGATAAAGGATATAAGTGTGTATTTCATGTGCCTTTGCTACCAATTAGAGACATCGCCTCCATGCATCCCTGGGTCGACTTTCATTCATTCATTAGAGACAACGCCTCCATGCATCCCTGGGTCGACTTACTTTCATTCATTCGCTGATCTTATTGGTCGAATTCAGATTTAAATAACATCCGTTCTGACAAAACAGAAGGACAAACCCACAGGCATAGATTCACAGACACGAAGCACTTCCACTTCAAATACAATCAAATATCCTACACAAGACGACGAGTCATTTTACTGCAACTTAAACAAAACGAGACGAGTAGAAAATCTCGATATAATAGAATATATGAAGTTAAACAAAACAAAACTTAATGATATTAATAATGGAGAAACTATTTAATCCTATAAATATGTACTCCATTTGTAAAAATGATTTAGCAAACTTTAGGGAGGGTATTTGCAATTTGGGCCATAGTGCGATCTCATTTGGCCTGGTTTGAGACTTGACTACAATTTGAAATGACAATTTGTCATCCCTAAGATTTCTTCAATGAGCAACAAAAATGTTTTATTTCATTCTTGTTGTGATAATGGAGGGTGATATGAGACCAAAATGAAATTCTTCCCAAAAAATGCTGAAAAAAATTAACAATAATGAAAGAAATTATAGAAATGAAAGAACTGGCGTTTTGATGGATTCAGAGATTGGAGAAGAACAAGGGATGAGTAATAATACAATTTACCTCAAACTAAATGGGTTTCATCATGAACAAGGCATGCTTAAATATAATAACATAGATAAACCTCCTTGAAATATAATGAACATAGATAAAATGAGCTGAAATCAAGAAAGCTTTTTCGGGGATAACAAAATGCCACCTAAAATTAGAAATCTAGATAGGACAAAGATTAGAGTTAAACAACTCGATAGTCTCAATATAATAAAATTAGATAGTTAAACAAAACTATACTGAAAATAATATTGTGAAAAGAAATACATGTTGAATTTGTAAAAACAATTTGCCTACCTTTGACTGGATAACACAACAATCTTAGATTTGAACAATAGAACATCAGTAAATCTTAGATTTGAACAATAGAACATCAATATTTCCAGATAAAAATATGGTGGAATGAATCCAAATTACTGTTTATGAATTCCTTGTTTTTGAAATTGTAGATTCCTTGAAGGACCAATTTTTGCTTGAGAAGCAACCATCTATTGTAACATAGGAGGCCTAGATCATAGAAACATATCAAGGAATTTAACTTTCATGTTGATTTAACTCTCAACTCTCAAATAATATTCTATCTCTTTGCGAAATACATTACTCTTGATTTAATTTTGAACTCTCGAAGAATATTATATAGCTTAGCTAAATAAACGCCACTACACAAAATGTATGAAGAACAAGCTGTGAGGCCTTGCTAAAGCCCAATATAATGGCTTCATCCCCATCCAAACACACAGATGCACACATGTTATTTGAGATAATGGAGAATATCTTAGAATAGTGAATTGGTTCACGGTACCTCAAGATAGGAATTAGTTCCTATTTCTTCGAGTATGGTTCTAACTTCATTAAATCTATGATTACTATATAATGTGTGATGTACATGGAAAATGTATAGCGTTCTGCAGAGCCATACTCTCCTGGTTTAGACTCTCTTTCGTAGAGCTGACTAGTGGGTGTTGTTTTATTAATTCAAACATCACTTCTTAACATGGTATCAGAGTTGCATGGTCGAGGAACCTGTATGCTGAGTGAAGGATTTCAAAGGCACGCCTGAGGAGAAAGCGTCGTGTGCCTTTGAGGGAAAATTTCATAGATCCCACTGTGAGACTTCCACATATCTTTACTATGTCGACCATCGCAAATCTGTACTGTACAATCGCATCGACTTTTGCGAATTCGTGATGTTAAATCACATCGAATTTACAAACAAAAAAAATGATTATGTCTTGGGAGTGGCTACTGAGAGTAGGATGCGTGGAGGCCAAGGTCTGCTGAGAGGAGGTTGTGGTGGAGGCTATGGTAGAGGATGTGAAGGAAGCCATGGTGGTTTGTGTGTGTGCTATAGGATTAAACAGTATTGGAGACTATTTATCAAAAACACTATCTTTGACATAGATATGGGGTAAATTTAACATATACATTTTTTTACCTTTCAAATTTTTTTAAATCAGCAAGATGAAAAATGAAATGATTGAAGCATACCTGAATGAATTTCAAGCTCGATGGCTCCAATTATGTGAATTTGAATTTCAAGATGCAGACTTTGCTAGAAGTGCAGAGTGGTTGGACGATTACAAATGGGGATGAGCAGAAGTCAGCAACTAGATCAACATCAATCCCTGATTAAGAGAAGTGAGAAGGTAAAGCAAGGGCGTTGCTGAAGATGTCAGTGAAAGACTACATCATACCACGTATCAGATAAAATGTTCAATACTTAGAATAACATTAAGTTAATATATATTTTGAATCCTTTTTTTTACAATTTTTTTTCTCCTTTATCTTTAATTAAATTAAATATAAAAATTAATAAAAGTTAAAGTTTAAACAAATTAAATTAATTAATTTAAACTACCACAAAAGAATAAACCGTGTAAATGAAATCAAATTTTTAATTATTCATCAATATTTCAAAAGTGCTTATAGTTTGCCCAAAATGATGAACATTTGTTATTATATTATATGGCTTGAACTTGTGAATAATTAAAGTTATATTACGTTTTAATTTAATTATCACACAACATTCACAATTAACATCCATTCATCTTTTTTTATTAAATATGTAAATATAAGTGAATGTTGTATTTTTTCAAACATTATATAGATTCTATAAAATCAAGTGGATTGCATTGAAATTCTATTACATTAAAAATTTTGAAGAATATTTGTATCGTATGTTGGCTAAATTATCATAGGAAACTTCACCTCAATCAAAAACGCAGAACCTAGATTTGAAACTCATTCCTCTGCTATCTTAGCTATTCTTTAACAATTGTACTACATTGCAATTCTATTGCATTACAAATTTACAAAAAGAGTTGTAGTGTACATTAGCTAAATTCTCATAACAAACTTCAATAAGAACCATTTGTAAGAACATAAGACCATTGTTACATGTGGCCATAAGCATATTAAACTTTATTTTATTAATAATAAAAATAATAGTTTTATAAAATTAATTCAAACTTTATTGTAGTTTTAGTATTTGTATTTGTAACTAAATACATTAATATTAATAATAGTATAAAATATATTGGTCATGTATTGTTATTTTGGTAAATATCTTGCTTTGAGGAGAATTGACGCCATGTCTTTCCATTCACGAGATACTTTAATGTTAGGATATTTTGAAAAATATCTTACTTCGAGGAGAATTTACTCCATGTATTTCCATTCATGAGATACTTTGATGTTAGGAATTTGATTGATGGAGCAAACCCTCCTAAATTTACGAATGGACAACCTTTGCAAATCTCGCACACCAAGCCTGTAAAACCAATATGATGGATCATAATGGTAGTAGTGGCTCCAAGTGTTTCAAATTTTAAATTAAATACAATATTTTACAAGCCAGACATTAAGAGGGTGAATTATTAATCACACTTGAATAAGGGTGCATCTAAGGGGATCAAGTTTTTTGAGATAGAATACTGATGGGATAAGTGAACAACGATATGACTAAGCCAAAGGATCAATCAACAAGGATCCACCATCCCTTGTGCAAGTGAGCATGACAAGAGGAGTTAAGCAATGATGACCTAATGTTTATGTCCAAATGAGAAGAATGAAACTAGAAGGGATAAGAAAATCATGTATAGTGATCACGAAACTTTAGTTTTGATATTGATGTTTGATGGAATGATTATACATCCAACAATATATTAAGGATGAATTTCATTAAATTTCTTTAGGGAAGGAAGAATGCATGACTAGAGATTATGGTTTGACATGACAAGGCATTGAAATTTAAAAATGTACTTAAATAAATATACCTACCATGTAAATAGTAAAATTCCTAACTGAATGAAAGAGAATGATTATTAAGTAGTTGGAATCTTGATGAAACCATGACCTTAATAGTACTAGTGAAATTACATATATCCTAGAGGGATGTTGTATAATCTTAATTCATAGTTAGTAATCATTGTATATAAGTAAATGAAATTAGTTCATGGTAAGAATTCTTAAAGCGTAATGTTGTTCTATATTGGTTTAGTATTGACATTATTACAATGTTAATTAGGTTTCATGATGTGATTGTATGTCCTAAATGGATATAGTTTTGATGAAGAGGTTAGTCATGTATATGTGGTGGTTATTTGTTTATTTGTTATGATAATGATGTTGAATTCTCATGATGGATATCATATGCATAAAGATCATGGTGTTATGATATGATGTATATTGGCATGTGGCCCATTTATTATATGATGCCATCATATATCTTTGATGTTCATATGTTGATGTTGTAACTTTTAAGGATATTATGTTGTGAAGCATGTGGTAATTACAACCAGATTTGCAAGAGTTGGCATGTAGATTATTTTTCTATGATATTATGATTATAACTAATGCAATCGTTGCATGTTGAGATGTGCTAATTGACAGGAACTCCACAAATGGGTCAAGAGGGCCAATTTATTTGATGATCTCCTCGGAGCCCATACTTGCGAGGGAGAATATGTAACACCATATGGGCTGGGGACATACTCAATCAACACTACATATGCCAGTGGTTCCTTTATCTTGTATAACTATTGATGGATAGCTCTTGATGTATAGCTCTTATATAGATTTTTTTTTTAAGTATTTTCTGTTTTTCTTAATATTTCGTTACATAAACATCTAGATCTCTCTAGAAATAACTTCAACGGTTTTGTCCCTTCCACCTTCAACCAACTACGAAAGTTGGAAGTCTTAACTATTTTCTCTAATTTTCTCAATGCCACAATCCCATCCTTTTTAGGAAATCTTTTGAATCTTTTACAATTTAACTTAACCTACAATTTTATCACTAGAGGCATGACTTTTGAGATAGGAAATCTAAAGAACCTATAACATCTATGGCTAGTGGGTTGCAACCTTGTAGGAGAAATTCCCTGGATGTTGTTGCATGAGGTAATGATTCTACTTCCTACAATCACTTCTATCATTTAATATATTCTAATGAAATATGTAGCACAATATGTTTACTCCAAATTTAGAGAGCGGCTCTATAGAAGAACACTTGCCATTTCTATTGTAGTAGGGATATCAATATATGTCTCCATTACCTCCTCATCATCATAAGGATAGCACTACTTCTATTATATCTTTCCTGGTTTATTCCTTTTTAAATGAGGTAATTTCTCTTTTGGGCTATTTTTGTGAGTTGATATCTTCCACTACTCTAATTATCCTTTTAAGTAAGATAAAAATAATTTCCGCAATTCAAAATTGATACATAGATTTAGAAATTCAATGCTAAACAAATAATATAAGAAAAAAACTTAACACAACTACTTTACTGAATATGTTAGGTCTTTTTAGATAAACTAAAGCTGCAATTGGAACATAACCATCATACTTCCAAGCAGAATTCAGATTTCTACTTGGAAACATGACAATGCTAATGATAATCACGATGGGTACCTTATGAAAGACATAAATTTTGGTATTTTCATAGAATCCAATCAAAATTGTAATACATATAATTAAATTTAGAAAAAACATATCTATACATTGTTAATTTTAGTCCACCAAGGGATAAAATCGAAATCAATCTGAGATACATACATTTATTATTGTGAAAGCATAAGCATAATAGCTTAAATCAGCTTCACACAACAATAATAAGGCCTAAAGTGATCTACAAAATATAGCAAAATATAGTCGATTATCATATCATATTTCCTTATGAAATTAAATTTGAAGGAGCTACACTTGATTCACCTTTATGTGTGTTGTGGCTTTTTAAGAATTATAATCTCTTTATATTACACTGTACTAGGGTGCATAGTTTTTAGGATTCATTGTGTTAAATATCATAGTCCACTATAGTTTACCAAATTTTATCCTTAGTATGTTAAGGATTATAAAGTCAACAATGTCATTTTTTGTTAATGGTAATAGTGATTAGAGGTCGCATTGTGGAAGGGTTTGTAATTCTCTAAAAGTACTAGTGATCACAATAAATTAGGAGTTATATGAGTTATGGGACATCTTCATAAAGACTTTTGGTTAAGGAGACATTATATTAAATATTATAGTGGTCATAGTGGTCAAAGGTTATGTTAAAGAAGAGAAACAATTAGTGGGAGTTAATATATTGTGAAATGAATGAGAATATATAATAAAAAAATTATTATAATTAGTGCATTAAAAAATACATATATTAATGTATGTATTTTAAAATCAAAATATTATTGGAAAATTTAGTGAATGCTTCTATATGATATTCCTCATTCTTGTAATACCACAACTACTGGATTATAGCTAAGCAAGACCTAAAAGATTTACTAACTAAGGCTTTTCAAAGGGATAGGCAAATAATTTATTTACATAATGTATCATTCAAATTTTTCTAGTCTAAAAATATTTAGAAAGAAATAGAAATTAATTATTCCTAGTATTATTAATTAAAACAATTATTAATCCATATGGATTTTTTGTATTTATTAGGGAATAATATTATTAATTCCTATAAATTATAATAAAGAATTTTTGTATTAGAAAACCTGTCTTTAAGTTTTATTTTGACAAGTTTATTGTATAGCAAAAAAACACTAATTATAACTACTAGTTTCTCATTCATTTTCATTATTTGAGAGGTCATTGACATGTTGTGTAGATAAAGGACATCCCTGGTTGTTTACATAGAGATTCACCTTTTGAAATCACTTCTTAACTTTGTGCGTTTTTGTGCTCTTTAAAGCAATTCATGTTTTTTTAAACTATGTTCTTTCACGAGGCAATTTACTATTTTTTTTTAGTTTTACAATTATAAGCAATTTAATTTTTTTTTTTTAATTTCACCAATATTTTTCTATTAGCTTTTGTTTGTTTGCCAAAATCATTTTTGTCTTTTTAAGTTTAACTATGTAATTTCTGGAGCATTGCAGAATGCAATTGGGATTTTGCTTTCTAATTTTAGTTGTTGACTTTTTTCCTTTCAAAAGTTTAATTAATATTTCTTAAATTCAAAAGTTAGATTAAGTTTAGAGCTAATGGAAATATTCAAGAATGTAAATATTTTTTCTAAATATAGTTGTTATCTTTTTTCTTTTTTGAACTTTCAAAAATGTAATTAATATTTCTTAAATTTAATCATTAGAGTTGATGGCGGTTATTTCTTTTTCTTCTAAATTTTCAAAAATGTGATGCAATGATGGAGAGTAAAAACACAATTTTCAAAATGGAATATGGTAAGTGTCTCATACGACAATTTTAGAGATAATTCTCAACCAAACATTATGTGAACATCAAATAATAAAACCCATGGCCATTTGAAACATTATCTTCTCACCTTATGAAAGGAGTCTCACTATTAGAAAAAACTGATGGATTTAGCCTCCTTTCAAAACCTTATGAAAGCAGTCTCACTATTAAAAAAATAACGACATTTTTTAATTTCAAATATCGCCAATTTTCTAAACAAACATGGCGGTTGTCTCATTGAAAAAGCTTGTTAGTTAAGAAGTCATTGTTAATTAAAAACTCATTGTAAAAACTTGTTAGTTAAAAGAGATCAATCACATGCCAGAATTGGACATGCACATGAGGTGCCTTCCAAGAGTATTGTAAGAGCGACTCAAAGCATTTATATCACACGTTCTAGCAACATTATTTCTCGAGTAAAAACCATGTCAGAATCATGGTAGAAACTTGGGAGTTATTTAACCATGGAAACGAATTTAAACGCAGATGCCCAAGTGGGTATTTGTCATTGTGTGACAGGTAATGCGAGCAGTGCGCGCTTGGAGTTCATCGAATGGTCAAACGAACTTTTCGAATTCCGACAATGCCCTATGCGTTTGTTATATTTTCTGGGAATATAGGCGTGGAAATCGCTATACAAATATACAAATCGCGTAAATTCTTATCTATGTTTTTATTGACAAGTCTGTGTGCTTGGTTTGATTCTGACTCTGAGTAAGGTTGTGGTTTGAGTCTCTCTTGGTCTTTTGTTGTGTGAGTCAGTCATGTTATGTCTTTTTCTCGATAGAGGAGAAGTTTTACATTTTTGATTTCATCGAGTTCAATTACGATCGAATTCTAATTTTATTTATACGGTATGATTTGAGAAGAAGCTTTACAATTTTTAAGCTCATGAAGATCAGTGACCATCGAAAATTTTAATTTTATTTATATGGTATGATTTTAGGTTCTACCATGGCATTGAATTTCATATATATATCTTTTTTTTCTCCTAATTTAATTGCAAATGTTCAAGGTTTAATTACTTGTTCATTTCTTGGTAACGTGTTCATATTATCCTATGTTGCAGGAGGCTACTAATGTTGATTTCTTAGATGAGCTCAATGGAGAAAAGAAGAGAGACAAGACTTCAATATCATGAAAACCCTTCAACATCTTTTACAAGACAAATTTCTGCTACAAGTATGTAATACATTCCATTCACATTGAAAGTTTCTAGACAATGCCATGTAGTCTAAATTTAATAGTTTATGAATAATGGTTTTCACAAACATTTTTAATAATAGAAATAATTTGCCATATTTCTCATAAACTTGATTAGTTTATCATATTTCCCATCAAATTGACCAATATTTCCTTGTTTAATTAGTTTTTAAAGTGTTTTAAGTATCTTTATCTAAATAATTTTTTTATTAGTTTCATGTTAGTTTAATTAATCCATCAAATTTAACAAGCTTATGTTTGTTTCTAGAATTAAAAATTGTTTTTATTTCCATCCACTTAACTAGACAAATCTTTTTGCCTTTGCCGTATAACAGAATATAAATCTTTTTGTACAAATAAACTCACCAAACTACGACTAAATTTGTGTATAATACTCAAGTTAACTACGACTAAATCTATCTGTAATACTCAAGTTAACTTGTTGTACAGAATTCAACATGTGAGGAGGACCTGTAATCTCTTATCCACGAGAAGATGAAACACCTGTAACAACGGTTCTCTCCCTGGATGGGCATCTTCTCCCCCACAATGCCTTGTTGTTGTGATGGATAACATTTATGAATAATTCTTTCCGCAACTATGTATAACATTTATGGATAATTCTATTTGCACATTTGAATTGCTGAGCACTAGTTTTGAAGTATTGTTTATAATTATTTTTTTGCGCATTTATTTATACTTTTAGGCGCCATTATACCTTTGTTCCCGCATTTCAAATTCTGAGCAATTTCTTATCGATATTTGTCTCTCATCACACACAATCAGAGTTAGTCCTCACCCATCGCTAGGCAATTGAATTTTTTTCAGAGATATTAACACAAATAATGACAAAAGTTGATCAACTAGTTGAAACAGAGTGCAACAGGTGCGTAACAGAGTGATACAAGTACATTGTCTTAATGCACCTTAACAGCAAAGGTATTGAAGACAATGACCAACATGCATACGAGGTAGTACTGTTGCTTTTGTAATTTTCTCTTTCGGCCACCCTAACGAGGAAGCTATTTGCAATTACATTTGAGACCACATGAAACCATAGGATATGCGAGATTATAACAATATTAGTAATATAGAATATTTCGGGTGGTGTTCAATCGTACTTACTTTTTTTTGAAGTTTTTTCCATCTGTGTGTACGTTAATTATATTTGGGGTCTCCAGAATTTACGTCAATGACCAATGGTGGCTTTCCTACGATATTATAATAGTATTAGTAATATAGGATATGCCCAAGCTTTTTCCTTCTGCTTGTACGTTAATTATATTGGGGTCTCCAGAATTTACGTCTATGACCAGTGGAGGTTTTCCAAAGTTTCTTTGTGTTTGAATGTGGGTTTCAAAAATTTATGTTTATGATTGTGCTTTTGGTTTATTTTATTTTGCAAAGTTTTTATACCATTAACATATTTTGGCTTATTTCATTTTTAAAACGATTTTATATAATTAATATATTGACGTAAGATAGTTCTCGACATTATTAATAAAAATTAACCCTATCCTCCTCTCTCCCCCATCTCTCCTTCCTCCTCTCTCTCTCCCTCCGTCCCTTCCCTACCACCCCTTCTCTCTCGTCCTCCCTCTCAATCTCTTTCTCCCTCTCTCTCCCCATACCTCCCCCTTTGTCTCTCCCTCCCTTCCTATATCCCTTTCCCCCTCCCTGTCTCTCCCCCCACATATCACTACCTCCCCCTCCCCCTCACCCAATCCTCCTCTCACCCCCATAGCCCACTCCTTTTCTCCCCCTCCCATCACTCCACCTACCACCCCTTTTCTCTCTCTCCCTCTCCCTCTCTCTATCTCTCTGACTATCTCCCTATCTCCCCCTCTCCATCTCCCTTTCTCTCTCTCTCTCTCTCTCCCTTCCCCTCTCTCTGACCCTATCCTCGTCTCTCCCCCATCTCTCTCTCCTCCTATCCCCTCCATGTCCCTCTCCTCCTCTCTCTCTCTCCTTAGCTCTCTTCCCTCCCACCACTTCTATCTCCTCGTCCCTCCCCATCTCTGTCTCCCTCTATCTCCCCATCCCTCCCCTTTTATCTCTCCCTCCCTTCCTCTCTCCGTATTCCTATCTCTCCCTCTCCTCCTCCATTTCCCCTGCCCCTCTCCCACACTCTTCCGCTCCCACTATCCCTCCTCCACTCTCTCTTCCTTTCCCCCTCTCCCACACTCTTCCCCTCCCACTATCCCTCCTCCACTCTCTCTTCCTTTCCCCCTCTCACTCTCTCTCTCCCTCTCCCCCTCCCCCTCTTTGTTCCCCTCCCCCTATCTCCCCCCACCTATCTCTACCTCCCCCTCTCCCTCACCCTATCTTCCTCTCTCCCTGCCTCCCTACCTCTCTCTCTCGCTCTTGCCTCTCTCTCTCTATCTCTCCCACTATCTCCCTATCTTCATCTCTCTCTCTCTCTCTCTCTCTCTCTCTCTCTCTCTATCTATCTATCTATCACCCCGTCCCTTCCCCTCTCTCTGTCTCACTCTCTCTCTCTCTCCCCCTCCCCTCGTCTCTCTCTCTTTCTCCCCCTACTACCACACCCCCACTGCCTCTCTCTCTATCCCCCTCCTACCACACCCCCACTCCATGTCTCGCTCCCTCCCCCTCTCTCTCTCACGCTCCTTACTATCGTTATTAATCTCACTCTCATTATGGCCATCATATCATCAAACAAACTAATTTATGATGTCATTTAACAAACAAAAAAATAATCATGGGTATCTTAATCTTGTCATTTAACATATATAATCCACATCATGTAGCAAACAAAAAGATCTTATGAATTGGAAATGAATAACTGTGATATTATTTAAGAAAGAAAATATTATATCCTCTAAGAAATAATAAAACAACTACATACATAATTTTATACAAATTGGGCTTGCAAAAAATATCTATACATATTATCTAATTAGCAAAAACACAACCATCATATCACATAAACAGATAAAAAATGCTTTCAGTTAAAAAGATGCTTTTTAAAGCCTCTTTTCACATTTAAATAAACAAACACATACATTTGGCATGTCTTATAAAAATGAAACAATTCTACTCATAAATAAATTATTTTATATCATCCTACTTGAAGCAATAAATAATTTAATATTGAATATGTTAAATATTTACTTTAACCTAATGGAAATCTTCCCTAAAAATAGAAGTGAAGTAAAACCTAGGATATTTAAAATCTTATGGAAGAAGAGGCACTGGATCTTTTTAAGAAAGCAGTGGATGATGATAGTGAGAAGAAACTACTTCGTATCCACTTGAAGAAGATAGTCAAGATATGTGGAGTCGTCCAGAAAATTCATGCCAACTTCTACTTTCCCAAACATCTAAATTGATCAAATTTTAAAAAATACAAATATTTCATTAATTGTAAAATTTAAGAAAATATTTTTAATACACACTATGATATGGATATAATAAACATAAACATATTTTAAAAATAAAATTTATTTTAAATCAATCATTAAAATACAATAGTGACCAAATAAAATAAAAGAGAGCAATAATTATCTAATAAATTCATAAATTGAAACCTGTTAATAATAAATTGCATTGGTTCTATATGCATGCAACTTATCTTACATGTGCCAGAGAATAAATAGATATAATTTTAAAATCCTATTTATATTCCATTGGATTTTCAATGTTTTATATCGGGTTTTAATTTCGTTCTATAGTTGTTATCTCTCAGGAAAGCAGTTGAGAAAGACTTTGATCCCCACCCTCTGTTTCTCGAGGATTGGATTGGAAATATGCCAAAATGCTTAGGACGGAAGGATTTTTTAAATTTCCCACTACAAGATTTCCATGAAGAAGACTCAGACACTAGATTTGACAAAGAAGACTCAAACACCTTGAAGCTTTTCCCATATATTGTGGGAGAAGGAGCGAGAAAGACATTATGACAAAGAACATTGCTAGGAGGACTTTCATCACGATAAGCGGCATCAACACAAATATCATAGGCATAGGAACCTATTTAGGGAGTTTCCTCTTAAACAAGATTCCTCTATCCCTAAACCATAAATGGAGAAAGAACCTAGGAGTTTTGAAAATGTGGTAAGAAAGAAAAAATTTGGTAGAAAACCCTCCTTGGATGTTGATTGCATTGGAAAAAATCATGTAATTGGTATGAAATGTTATCTAAGAACATGGTGGAAACCTTAAACAAGGTTACCAATAATCCTAAGGAGTAATCCCACCAGTGATAAGAAACATGGGAAAGAATGATATATAATCAAGTGAAGAAACAACAATAGTGGAGACTACAAATACATATAAATGGATTAAGAAATTAGAGACCTAACACACTTAGAGGAAGGTGAATATATGGAGCTTGGAAAGCTTGATGTGTAGTATTTAGCAGTATAATGGGATGGAAAGGAGACTCACTCAATATTGAATCAATAAATTCAAGTTTTGACAAATGCCTTGATAAAAAAAGGATAATTTTAGCAATGAAAAATACCATGTAAGCATCACTAGTCAATTTATTTAGCAATTAAAACTAAAACCCTCAAATAATGATAAAAATATGAAAATAGAATAAAAGGTTGAAGAAAGGAGATGTAAGAAACTTCTACAAGAGTTTAGAGAAATGCTAGTCGATTTAGGGTTTAGGGTTTTAAGTCTAGGTTTTAGGGTTTAGAGTTTATAGTTGAGGGATTATAACACTTTAGTAAATGCTTTTAATAAACATTTAAATAAAAGTTACAACACACATTTTAAAATTTTAGAAAATGCTTGGGGATTAGGGTTTACAGTTTAGGGTTTAAGGTTAGGTGTTTATTGTTTAGAGTATAGGGTTTAGGGTTTATGGCAGTTTAGTAAATGTTTTTAGTAAACACTTAAATAAAAGTTACAAACATTTTTAAAATTTTTATAAAATGTTTAGTGTTTAGGGTTTAAGGTTTAGGATTTAAGGTTTGAGGTTTAGGGTGTATGGTTTAGGGTTAAGCGTTTGTAGTTTAGGCTTTAGGGATTAGGGTTTATGGTTCAAGGTTTATAACACTTTATAAAATGATTATGGTTTAAGTTTTAAGATTTTCAACTTAGGGTTTAGGGTTCTCAGTTTAGGGTTTATAACACCTTAGAAATTGTTTTTATAAACACTTGAATAAAATTTACAATACACTCTTTAAAATGTTCTAAAATTCATAGGGTTTAGTGTTTAGGATTTAGGGTTTAGGGTTTATGATTTAGGTTTTTGGGTTTAGGGTTAAGGGTTTAGGGTTTAAGGTTTACGGTGTAGGGATGAACCACCCCACATTAAGTGGGTTTCCTCTGCTACATCTTACATGTAATGCATTCATCGTGTTGAGCCTCGAGGAGTTATGAATAAAAACAAATGAAAGAAAATAGGTTTAGGGAGAAGGGTGGAAAAACAAAGGTTGGGGTATGTGTGTACCACACTTTTCTCCCTCCTACACTCACATACCCAAGTTTGGTGTTCCCTAATTATAGATACTCATAAAATTCTTAGGGTTTATGGCTTAGGGTATAGGATTTGGGGTTTAGGGCTTAGGGTTTAGGATTTATAACATTTTACTAAATTCTTTTAATAAGCACTTGAATAAAAGTTACAAAATGTTTCTAAAATGTTATAAAATTCTTAGGCTTTAGCATTTAGGGTTTAGAATTTATAACACTTTATTAAATGTTTTTAATATATACTTAAATAAAAGTTACAAAAAACTCTTTAACATTTTATAAATTAATTAGGGTTTAGGGTTTAGGGCTTTGGTTTAAGGGATTAGGGTTTCAGGTTTAGTGTTTAGTGTTTAGGGTTTCATGTCTACAGTTTGGGGTTTAGGGTTTAACACTTAGGGTTTAAGATTTATTATGTAGGGTTTAGGGTTTACAAGACTATAGTAAATGCTTTTAATAAACACTTAAATAAAAGTTTCAAACTACTTTTTAAAATGTTATAAAAAGATTAGGGTTTAGGGTTTGTGATTTAAGGTTTAGGGTTTAGGGTTTATGGTTTAAGTTTTGGATTTTTGGGTTTAGGTTTAGGGTTTAGTTTTTAGGGTCTACAACATGTTGGTAAATTCTTTTAATAAACACTTAAATAAAAGTTACAAAATAATTTTTGAAATTTTATAAAATGGTTAGGGTCTATGGTTTACGGTTTAAGGTTTAGGATTTGGGCTTTGGGGTTTAGGGTTTAGGGTTTAGGTTTTGGGGTTTAGGGTTTATGTTTTTGTGTTAGGGTTTAGGGTTTTGAATTTATGGTTTAGGGTTTGTAACACTTTAGTAAATTTTTCTAGTAAACACTTAAATAAAAGTTACAAAATTATTCTTAAACTATTATAAAATTCTTAGGGTTTATGGTTTACCGTTTAGGGCTTGGGGTTTACGGTTCAATGTTTTGGTTTTTGGGTTTTGGTTTTAGGGTATATGGTTTAAGGTTTACAACAATTTATTAAATTATTTTAACAAAAACATAAATAAAAGTTACAAAATGCTTTTATAAATGTTCTAAAATTCCTATGGTTTAGGGTTTATGGTTTATTTTTTAGGGTTAAGGGTTTAGGGTATAGGGTTTGGGGTTTATAGTTTAAGGATTAGGCTTTATAAAAATTTATTAAGAGCTTCCCCTTCTCTCCCCCTCCCATCACTCCCCCTACCAACCGTTCTCTCTCTGCCTTCCCTCCCTCTCCCTCTCTCTGTCTCTCCCACTATCTCCCTATCTCCACCCCTCCCTCACCCTTCCTTTCTCTCTCTCACTCTCTGTCCCCATATCCCTCTCGTCATCTCCATCCTTCTCTCTCTCTCTCTCCATATATCCCTTCCCTCCCACCCCTTCTCTCTCACCCACCTCCCGGTCTCTCTGTCCCTCTCTCTCCCCATTCCCCCCTTTCTCTCTCCCTCCCCCTCTCTCCCGCTTTCCCTCTCTCTCTACCTCTCCCTCCCCCACTCTATTCCATTCCCCCTATCCCTCTTCTTCTCTTTGTCTCCCTCTCCCCATCTCAGTCTCTGTCCCTCTCCCCCTTCCACTCTCTGCTCCCATCCCTGTATCTCCCCCGACCTATCTTTACCTCACGCTCTCCCTCACCCTATCCTCCTCTCTCCGACATCTGCCACCCCTTCTCTCCCCCTCCCATCACTCCTCCTACCAACCCTTCTCTCTCCACCTCCCTCCCTCCCTCTCTCTCCCTCTCCCTCTCTGTCCCCATACCTCCCCCTTTGTCTCTCCCTCCATTCCTCTCTCCTTCTCCCTCTCCCTCCCTCTCCTCCTCCCTTACCCTTCCCCCTCTCCCTCTCCCTCTATCTCTCCCTTTTCCACTCGCTTCCCCTCTTCCTATCCCTCTTTTTCTCTCTCTCCCTCTCCCCCTCTCTCTCGCTCTCTCCTTCTCCCCCTCCCCCTCTTTGTTCCCCTCTGCCTCTCTCCGCCCACCTATCTATACCTCCCCCTCTCCCTCACCCTTTCATCCTCTCCTTCCTATCTCCCACGCCTTCTCCCCCCCTCCCCTTGCTCCCCCTACCCCCCCTTCTCTCTCTCCTTCCCTCCCTCT
>APFE030397194.1:129125-158747 GCA_000404065.3 Pinus taeda | reverse complement strand
TATGGTCCAGTTTTGACCATTTATGAGCAATTTTCAGTGGAGAACGTCTAGGAGATGATGTAATCAGTTGACCTTGTTCCTTTAGGCAGTGAAGCAACACTTTTAGGGACTTAGGAGCCCTCAGTTTATGGACATTTATGATTGGGGTTGAAGTGCCCAAAAATGTCTATAGCAGGTGGGAGACCTTTGGGAGTCTCAAATAACTTGGAATTATTGTCCATGAATTTTTGGAGATATGGAGAAATAGATGACTTCGATGTGGGAACCTCTAGCGAACATAATTGTGCAATTATGCCTCGTTGTTCTTTCTTTAGAAGGTTTGTCATTATGTATTTCCCAATTTCCCTACGATACCCCTTAATTCAAATTCCTTTCCTTCTGAAAAAAAAATTCATGAAAAATTCTTGAAAATTAAAAGACATTGTACCCAATTATTGTAGCCATTAGAATCCTAGTACAACATTAGCACCACCCATTGGAAATGGAAATCATTCGACTATTCAATACATATTCTCCCATGGATATCTTGATATTATGGCACTTTCCAGAGAAATTTATGGTTCCTCTACTTGCAACCATCACTTGACACTCTAGTGTTGGATATAGAAAGAAATTCAATTCCTTGGCTATCTTACAATGCATAAAATTATGGGTGCTACCCGAATCAATCAACACTATTACCTTTTTCTTCTTGATATGTCCTTCTATATTAATAGTTTGAGGAGTAGTTATTTTGGCCAATGCATTACAATATATGGTTGGATTCATTTCTTCCTTCTCTAGGTATGTTCTTGGTGTATATTCTCTTCTTTGGATGTTTCTTGTTCCTTTTCTTCCTCCCCTTCACAATATATGTAAAATAATTACTTCTCATCACACTTATGACCTTTATTGTATTTTCTATCACAATTGTAACAAAGCCCTTTTTCTCTTTTTTATTCTAATCGTTGTGGTGTCAACATTGTAGCTTGTGGAATGAGAGGGGAAACAACACTTCTATCTTTATAGTTGTGAGTGTTAGGCTTCCTTGTTACCATCATTTTTCTTTCCATTTTTCTTGACAGCCTAAATGCCTTCTCCAATGAATTAGGTTCCCAAAGGAAAACCTCATGTTGGATGTTATCCTTTAAAGTCCCTATCAACACATCAATCTTATGCTCCTATAGAATATCTTTTACCCTTACATTAAATTTTTGGAAGTCCTTAATGTGCTCCATCATTGAACCTTTTGTTTCAGATTTATCAATTGGCTAAAAAAGGTGTTGCTTTTTGTATCCTCAAAATGTGTTATCACTTCTTCCATAAAAATTTCCCAATTGACAATTTGTTTACGAGAAAATTCATTGATACCATACAAAGTGATTTGGTTCCAAATATGAAGTTGCAATGCATACCTTTTGTGTGTTTTGCACATTATGGAGATCAAAATATTGCTCCATCTTTAGTATCCATGTTATGGCATCCTTGCCATCAAGCTTCCTCATATCGATCTTTGGAAATTGGTGGGTCTTCAATCCAACATTAGAGTCTATGAAATCATGATTAAATTTTATTTTTTTATCATCATGAGTTTCCTTTACTACCCTTTCACCATTAGTAAGCATTTCTTGTGGCAAATTTGTCAAATTTGTATTCAAATCTTCCATGTTGCCTTTAATTTTTTCTTCTATACCATCCATATTAGCTTCCACACCTTTATTTAAACCATCCATCTTAGCTTCCACACCATTCATATTAGGTTCCATGCCATCCATATTATCTTCCACGCCTTTCTTTAAACTATCCATCTTAGCTTCTGTTACTTTTTGTGAGAGTGAATTTTGTTGCACTTGGTCTCGTAATTTTGATATATCATGTTGCATTTATTCCTCTTCTTCATGAGTCATGCTAGAGATTTCAAGTTGCTTACTATGTGTTTCCATTTTCTTTCTTCAGGGCATCAATTAATGATAATAATGCTTCACTATGCCCTTTGAATTCCTTCAAACTATTTTTTCAAACCAAACTTATGAAAAAAAAACTACACACCTTTTTTGTTACTTTGTAGGAACTCAATATTGAATCTATTGTATCTCTGTAATTTCAAATCTCCAAGGTCTGAAATTGTGTCCTATGGTATCCCTCTGAGTCATGTTTCCAACCTTGAAAGTCTGATCAATATTGGATTCTCCAAGGAAGAGTTATTCCAAATCTCCCACGATGACCTAATTATAGACTAGTTCATTAGAGAGAACTTGTACGAAGTTCCATGTGTCACTATTTAAACCTTAGGACCTAAAAATGATACAGAAAACTAAAGACCATCCTCTTGTTGTTGCATTTTATGAAATTTCAATCTGATGTTCAGAGAGAAAGTTATGACAATTTTCCCCAGGTCACATGTTTGAGATATAATTCGGGAGTCTGCCGAAAACCTAAATTCCTTGGATACTATGTCCAAAAATATAGTGAGAAAAGATATGAAACTTGGATCCGAGGTTCATCGAGATTTCATCTCAAATGGGTTTTAATTTCAACTTCTAAAACATCATATAAAAAAAATTATAATGAAAATTCCATGATGACATGTTTGGAGGTGCGAAACCCTAGAATCCAAAGCTCTGATACCAAATGCTATGTAACCATCTCATAAAATAGAAGAAAAGATAGATCAATGACTACAAAATCAGCCTCTTTGAGGGGGAAACCTCCTTTAAATTACACAAATGAACAATTCTTGGATGATACAAATGATGAAACCTCATTTCTATATATAGGAGTCTAAGGGGTCACAATATAATCAAAGTCGACATAACAATAATAATATAAGGGAACAACAATAACAATAGTGGGCTTCTATGGGGAAAAATAATAAAAATATGGGGACAATAGGGGCACAACAATAAAAATAAGGGCTACAATGACAATAGTAATGGGGGAATCACTAGTATTATAGGGACCTAACATTTACCAACATGTTGTTGCATGTTCCAATTCTTTTATTTGTCACTGCTAATTCTTGAAGTCAATTTCAACCACCCAAACTGGGAATTTCAACCATGATTTCTTGTACCAAGCACATAACTACCATTAGATTTTCAAAATAAATTCAAATCATACCTCATTGGTAGCCCATGAATAAGGTACACTTTCAATTTTGTTTACTTCCTGTCATAACAAGTCAAACTAGCCGTTTGACCAAATCATCATGTATAACATATCACATTTGGTTAGCTCAAAATGCAACCATCATAAATCAAAATCATAGATCACATGCATAGTTAAAACTAAAATAAAATACTTATACTTATCATTCAATTGGTTCTTTTATTTTTCCTTTGTTCTTTTCGTACACACATCGGATCAGATTCCACACCCAATAAGCACCCAATGCCTTCACTTTTCTTTAATCATGTGCACATACACATATTGTACACCACATGCATATGACCACACAATACATGCACCTATACCCAACACACAACACATACACCTACACCCGACATACAACACAACACATACACCTACACCCGATGTAGAACACAACACATACACCTACACCTGGTGTACAAAAAAACATATACACATACACCTGATGTACAACACAACACATACTCCTACACTCGGTGTAAAACACAATACATACACCTACACCTAGTGTAAAACACAACACATACACTTACACCTTGTGTACACCACAACATAATACATACATCTACACCTAGTGTACAACACAACTCATACACCTACACCATGTGTACACCACAACACAATACATGCATCTAAACCCGGTGTACAACATAATACATATGTACACAGAGTACAACACAATGAATAAACATGTCATGGTACCATGACTAAATAATGCACATACACAATACCACCTATACTCAACACAACATGTAGAACATGCACATAATACCACATGTACACAACACAACATGTGTGACATGCACACAATATCACATGTACAACATGTACATATTACCACTCGTACACAACACCACCTACACAATGTGTACACGACATCACATGTACATGACACCACCTGCGCAATGTGTACACATCACCACATGTGCACAACATCACATGCACAATGTGTACACACCATCACATGTACACAACATCACCTACACAATGTGTACACAACACCACATGTACACATCACAACATATATAACATGTACACAAAACCATCTGTGCAAAGCACCACATATACCACGCATACACAACACCATATGTGCACAACACCGCATATACCATAGTACACAACACCATCTTTATATAACACTATATATACAACATGCACACTGTACCACATGTACACAACACCATAGGTACAACATATACAACATATACAAAATAATAGTACTACACATCCGGATACTAGACTGTCTCTATGAGGCAACCTTACTTCTAGTATCTTTACACTATCCATGCTTGTCCCAACATGCCACATATGACATTTCTTTCATTCATTTGATGTATCTCTCAGAATAGTATGTCCATAACATAAACATAAGCATAGTATAAACACATAATATCAAATCGTATCCACATGATACTAACCTCATAGATCTATTAAGGATACTCTTCCCACTTGATTCCTCATAAGCTAGGAACCTCTTCATGCCCTTCACTTGCATAAGAAATCATTCCTCCACAAGCATGATCCCTGGTGATCTTGTTAGATAGAGACATACATACATATACATATACATATAAACATCAACATAAGACAATCATGATCTTTGATGACCATGTTAGACAATGACATACATACATACATACATATAAACATCAGCATAAGACAATCATGATCCTTGACGACCCTGTTAGATAACGACATACATACATACATATATATATATAAATCAAAATAAGGCAATCATGATCCCTAATGACCCTGTCAGACAACAAAATACACATATACATATATATAGCCATCAACAGAATCATACAATACAGTTACCATATATAATAAGGTCAAGGCTAAGAGAACTCCCTTTATCTATGCACAACATTGAGAACAACAGTTCCCAACATAGCCAAGGCATCTAACACCTCAAATCTATTTACTTTACCTTTCTTATTACCTTTCGCATGATTGTCCCACCATTATCCATTTATCCCAATGGACCCAACCAGTCTAATTGATTGTCATATTCTTACCTTCAGCTGCCCTTTACTCATGCACCGACTTCATCTAAGTCTTGCATTACCTATTAGGTTCATTTAGCTCTTCCCAAGCTCCATCAAATTCCCTCTTTCCCCAACCAATTCCTGAGACCCCCAAAACATAAAAGGAAAGAAAACATGAAGAAAACCATGGAAACCAATAGAAATATGACACCACAAACAAAGTGGCATGGCCATTCACTAGACATAAACAAACTTTAAATCAAGCACAAAAAAATCACAAAGCACCAAAAGAAAAAAACTAGCAACAAACACCATGACATAATCCCCATGGGTTCCCAATGCATCCAAGGGAAAGCTAAACCCAAGCCTTCTTCGAGATTTCATGGTAGCCTCCTTTCCATGCAACTCCCCTGCATCATACTACCGTAAACACATAAATTTATTCCATAAATAAACATAACTATATACTGGTTACCTTACCTTGTTGTGCCAAGCACATTGCCTTGTAACTGAACACATCCATGTCATCCCTCAGGGGACTCCAATTCCCTTGACAGATCCAATTATAACTAGAAAATAGATAATATACCTTTTTCCTTGTTGCAATGAGTCTTATTGTGGGCTATCAGATCACCCAACTGTTAGTTATATAAGCAAATCAATTGTTACCTTGTCATGCTAATGCCAATTATGTTTCCCTGCAACTGTTCACACATGTCAGCACATGTTCCAAAGATCAAGACATCGTTTCTATTAATTTGAAATCAACCTTTACCAAGACTAACATCCATGTCATAATCAAATCACTATCACAAATCATAACACTACAACTAGCACCCACTTACACTCACATACATATTAGTTGTCTCAGCACATATTGTATTAGAACAATCATCTTAAAACAAGATATAATCTTATAAACACATACTTATATCATGTAATTAATCAAACATTCAAACAACTTGTAAACATAACATCCTAGATAAACCAAATTGATGACATAATCAAACTCATACCTCGATATATCTCAGGGGAGGCTATCACATCTACACAAGTTAGACCAGATTAGTGTGACAGAATATCACAAGTATACTGACTCATACCTGAATATCATAACCATAACCATCTTCACAGGCCAATCTAAATTAGCACAATACATAATAATATCAGGATCATAACTGCAATGACCATAATCATCATGTGTACAATCAACATGCATATAACAACAAGTTACTACCATTCATGAATGTCTGACGCACGTACATATGATTGCACTACTAAGCTAGCATCTACTATGCATGTAACCATAACAACAATAAAATGATTGGCATGTATGTAACCATAATGCATATAACAACCATCAACCATCATACTTGCATGCCCAACATATCAACTTGTATGACAATCTTCTCTTACCCTGAAGTCCATTGCTACAACATAGTTCTAATGATTTTTACCTCTTGATCCATCTCTACCAACCTATCAGCATCATAATGACACAAACTACACAATGACCACCACGATGCATGGCTGACCTATTATTCAGGCATAACCATAAACATGAAAATGCACACTTAAAAACATGCATCTATCTAGATGGGATTAATGGGCTAGCCATAACCATATCCAGTCCAAGTGTTTGAACCTAGAAACTCTAATACCACTCTATGGTGTTAGATATCACCCAAAGAGAACGAAATCCCCACTATGATAACACCTTGTAACCACCCCTCCCATATCTACCCACTTTCACCAGTCTTCTAGGGTAAATATGAGTCGAGGGCCACATGACTCAACCTCCTAGATCACATTAAGGAAATGGAGTGAAAAAAATGAAACCTTACTGACCTTCTCAAGAGCTACAGGACCCACAGGTGCTAAACAACCACTCCAAGTGCCCAAACCTTGAGCTAACTTTCCTTTTTAGTGATCTGAACTCCTAGTCACTTTCATAACAAGGCAATCTAGTGACTGTGACCCTCCAGTTGCATGGATAACCTTACCTCCCAGAAACTACAGTCTAGATTTCCCATTCCTAAGCATGCGACCTTAGAATTTGAGCCACGTTTTTAGGGCTAATATCTAGACCTTTGCCTAGAACTTGATATAACTTTCCATAATGATGAATGAAACAAGTACAAAGCCATTAATGCAAAACTTAGTCAATAACTTAACCTATCTAGGCCTAACCATGACATACATTTCATCAGAAACATGGCGAACATGTAATCTACAGGTAATGAGTACATATTTAAACATATGGGTCTAATACTTATATGAGAATCATCAAGAAGTTATAGTGCCTTGTAATAATAGCTGTAATAAAGTCTATTAGCTCATGAATTCATTAATCATTCATCAATAAATCAAACATATCAAGAGCCATAGCTAAAACCTGTTATGAAAGCATGTTTATAACCAACATATAACCAAAATAATAACCATGATAGGACAAGCATCGAATCCACATAATAAAAATTACAAGTACTCATGAAATACAAGAGGGAAAGAGCTCTTATTAAAATATGCAAAATCCAACCAAGTCAAGAACTTCCATGTATCGCCCAACCATAGATTGAGCTGAACCAAATCTTTCTTTCATCAAATCACCCTTGTACCATATTCCAAGCATGAATGTGGGACTCAAAACAACACAAAATAGGCTTCCTAGAGCTTTATCACAATCCCACCAAAACCGTTCAAGGGACTCCTAAGCCCGAAACAAGCACCTACACAACCAAGCTTTACAACAATCCCGCCATGACAAGTCAAGAGATTCCTAGGCCCAAAAAGAAAAACATACACTACCATGCTTTACCACAATCCCATCAAAACTGGTTAAGGGATTCCTAGGCCCAAACAAGCTTAGATGCCTCCAGATTTCTTCACCAATACCTTGAAGAATTTTCTCATCTCCACCCTTAGGATTTAGCATGATCTTTCTAGAACCAGTTGTAGAAATATGGTGTAGAATTCAAATTTCTCATGAAATTTTAATCTAAATCAAGAGACATAATTCTACTCTACTGCTCTTTGTAATTCAATTCACAATTTAGAGAAACAATCTCATACATGCAATAAGAAATAAAATACATGCACATTATTTTTATAGGGGAAAGAAATTGCTAAAAACCCCTTAAGCCTTCTTGCATTAATCAAATGAATAGAGACTGTATTACAATTACTAGCTCAACCTGCAAGTGAATATCCTCTCTCTTTGCTTAATGAGAAGATTTGACCCATACTTAGTCAATTCCTTCCTCTGCTTGAGCCCTTATTTCTTTGTGCAATTCTTGATTAATTAGGCCCTTATTATTTAGGAATTTTCCTCTAATTGATTGTGCAATTCCCAAGGTGGGATCATTGATTGCATGCAACACCTGTACACTCAAGACTAATTTACAAATGATGTTACACTGCCTTGGAATCTCCACCACTACTGGGGAACTTGAATTCTTTGAATGCACTAGCTATTTTGGGTTGATTGATTAGTTAACTAGATTATCACTGAGTTAAACTACTATCCCACTGCACAATTGACTTTCCACTAGTTCCTTCAATAGTTAGAACTAGTATAACTAAAAATAACTTCTAATAATTGACCTTGATTTCTACAAATTAGCAATCACACATAATTAACTGAACTCCAAGCCATATAAATCGAATTTACTGAGCTAACTGAGTGACAAGAGCCATGTCACACAAGTTAGCTACCCCCAAGTTGTCTGTTGATGTAGAAATTCAAATTTTGTCAATTTGACCAAGGCAAAATCAAATTGAGACTTTATCGCTACATTTTTCAACACTCCCTCTTCGCAATAAAGGGATTATCAACCACCTGTATCATACACTTGTGGAATGTATTGTAGAAACACCTCTCACTATTTTTTTTCTACTGCAACATATGAAACTCAGCAGCATGAAAAAAACTAAATCAACTGTGTTTGCAACTATCTACTGAGAAAACTGTGTTATTTCTGACTCTGCTACTGAGCCTCCTGCTTTGATGTCAACATTCATTTTTACTCTTAGTATCTGATTGGCATTGATCCTCCTGCTACTAAATACCATGGGCACTTGTAACAAGGTAATGATCCATGAGGAGAACACTTCATGGATCCTACCCAAATTTCTACAACTCTGGGACAAGGATATACATCGCCCCACCTCACTCTTGAAGGTACAACTACAATTTCTCCCTCTGCCCACTTGGCTCAAACTGTCCCCTTACTGGAGGTATCTTCTTGAGTGGATGTCTCCACTTTTCCTCCTCTCTACCTCTCTATTTGTGGTTGCTCCACAAATTCTGAGGCTCCTCCTAAGGCTCCATTTTGAGAGGTCTATCGTGCTCCCTATCAGCCACCATGTCTCTAATATCTTCATTGATCCTCAAGGTTGTACATGTATCTTCTACCTCAAGTGAATACAAGTTCTTGAATTGAATTCCAATCTACTTCAGATGTCTAGGGGCTATGTGTCTCAGGGATTCTTTCCCTTTGTTGAATATCACATCATAACCACGATCTTCCAAAATTGCAACAAAGAATATATTCTTCTTCAGGCATGTAACAAACATAACATATTTGAGATGGAGATGGGATCTTGACTCCCTCTAAAAGGTTACTGTACCAATCCTGGTAGCACTTTACCTTTTTTCATCCCCCAGCTCAATATGCATTTGGAGATATTTCTCCTCTTGGTCACTGAAAAACTCTCTACACCCTGTCATGTGGAATGATGCACGTGAGTCCAAGTACCACATGCACCCCATCACTGTGTTGGCCATACCTTCGATAAGGGTGAAGTCAAGTTCAAACTATGAAGCCTTCATTTGCTACTCCTATTGCAGGCTCCGTCTAGCTAGACATTTTGTGTGGACACTTTGTAGCATAGTGCTCAAATTCATCAAAATTGAAGCATTTTATTTTGGACAAGTCTTTATTCTTTCCCCCTTGGATGTATTCAACCTCACCTTGTGAATTCTTGCCCTTGGCCTTTAATCCTTTACCAAATAGAGAAAAGTCAACTTCCACTTCTGTGGATGTTACTCCATCTCTGGTACTTTACCTAATTTCTTCTTACAACGAATCATACCATAAGCATTCCTAATTTGGTAATTTCTCCCTCCCGTTCACTGAGTCTTGGTAGCTATGCTAGCTTTTCGGAAGGCCTAGAAGAGCTAGGCTTAACAATTCATCTTCTACAACATTTACACCAAGCCCACCAAGCTCATCATGAAATTGTTTAAATTTGCTTAGATATTGCAAAATAGTGTCATTCTTCTACATCGTGATATTTCAAAGTTTATCTTTGAGGGCCAATTTCATATGGTCACTGCAATTCCAAAATAGATATGTCAATGCCTACCACATTGCAAAAGGAGTGTTTTTCGCCTGATATTTGAGACAATGTGGTCTTTTACTCCCTCCAAGATAATCCTCGTCACCTTGAATACATCTTTCTTCCATTGGGCTAGGTTTTAGGCATCAACTGATCTTGGTTTTGCAATGTATGTCTTGACATATTCTAACAATCCATTGACATCAAGCACCACCTCTGTGCGATCCTTCCATGCAATGAAATTTGGGCTTCCTTCCAAGGTATACTCTAATCTCAACCTGTTAAAGGTCATATTCCCAACTCTGAAGAGATCCTGCTACACTGAAGCTACAAATTCAAAAATGTTGAGGAAAAAATTCGAAATTCCTATTCTAATGTGAATCGTTCTCTGATACCATGTCTAAATTATGGTGTAGAATTGCAACTTCTCAAGAAATTTTAATCTAATTCAAGAGACATGATTCTACTCTACATCTCTGTAGAATTCAATTCACAATTTAGAACAACATGCACAATATTTTTCCAAGGGAAAGAAACTGCTCAAAAACCCTTACATCTTCTTTCATTAATCAGATGAATATAGATTGGATTACAATTGCTATCTTATTCTGAGCTTAACCTGCAAGTGAATAACCTATCTTGTTTCTTAATGAGAATATCTGACCCAAACTTAGTCAACGAGAATTTCTTCAATTCTTGAAAAATTAGGCCCCTTCTATTTAGGAATTTTCCTCCAATTGTTTGCGCGATTCCCAATGCTGAGTCATTGATTGCATGAAACACTTGTACACTCAAGACTAGTTTAATACTGATGTTATGTTGCCTCAGAATCTCCACCATTTCCAAGGAACTCGAATTATCTACATGCACTAGCATTTTGGGCTGATTGATTAGTTAATTGGATGCTCACTAAGTTAGACAATTGTCCCATTGAACAACTGGCCTTCCACTAGTTCCTCCAACAGTTAGAACTAGTTTAACTGAAAACAACTTGAAATAACTAACCTTGATTGCTACAAATTAGGAATCACACATGCTTAACTGAATTCCAATCCCTCTAACTCAAACTCACTGAGCTAACTAAGTGACAAGATCCATGTCACACAAGTTAACTACATCCAAATTGTTTGTTGATGTGGAAATTCAAATTTTCTCAAGTTAACCAAGGAAAATCAAATTGAGACTTTCTTGTTGGATTTTCCAACACTAGTCAAGGGATTCCTAGGCCTTTGGGAATTTTCCTTAGACCACCTCACCTGGTTCCAAAGCCATATGGAAATCCAAAGCTCAACTGAATGAAAGAGCCCCATCACACCATGACTACCCCAAAATGACAAGGCAAGGCTAAAACCACTTTCACACCTGGTAAAACCCATTACAATGTCAGCAAAAGAACCAAATATGTACATGCATGTACCATGCATCCATAAACAAGCTATGAAATCACACATGCAACCTATTACCTGTAAGTCTTCTTGCATGTTTGTTAATGAATTTTCATTTAAATAAATACTTGGCATGATGTGCATTTTATGGGTGTGAGATGCCAAAGCTCATTGACAAATGCTAGTGTCTCTTTCATGACTTGCCCTTCATTAAGGGCTCGCACACTGCTTATAACAATTTCCACTAGAACCAAGACCCTAAGACAACATAAAAACCTTGACCTTCGCTAAACCACCAAGATGACATCAACATCGAGATGGAATCGCATTGATGTCATCCTATCTATGTGGCCTCCTCTAGGAGTGCCATGTGTCACCTATTTTTTGCCACTTGGCCCCATCAAAAGGCCATATCCTACTGCCACATGTCACACCACTATGGTGCCAGATAATCCTAGGTACACATCACTGCACCATGTCGTTTGGGTCCCACCAAGCTCTCGATTGCTTGCAATAACACTATTTCCCATTATAATTTTTTTTAGCATTTTCCTAGCTTATTAATCCTTGAGGACTAAGACAATTATTTTACTATTTCTTGTTGGACTTTCCTCCTGCCTCGACCTCCGTCTCTCAGACAAAAATCATGATGCACATCAAAAACCTTCGAGGTCCTGAAATGGGAAATGTTGTCGTCTCCTCCCGACCCAATATTTCCATCTCAACATGTAAACTTGATGTTGGTGAGTGCCCACCGACACTTAGGTAGCTGTAAATTGGTCTGTCAACTTGATGTTGGTGTGTGTGTGTGTGTGTGTGTGTGTGTGTATACACACACACACACACACACACACACATCGAAAACCCTCGAGGTCCTGAAGTGGGAATTATTGTCGTCTCCTATTGATCCAACATTTTTGTCTTGACATGTAAAGCATTCTATCAGCTTGACATTGGTGTATATAGAGGATACATCCCTCTTGAGCTTTCATTTTACATAAACATTGTCTCTCATGAGCCTAATGAGCACTCGACACAACCTAGACATAGATAAAAATAAATATAAACACTATCTCTATTGAGCTTGCGATATATGTGTATAAATAAAGAGGCCTAATGTTCAATTCATTTAATGCAAGAATTTAGTTAATAACAAAGATTTACCCATCTCTTTTATACTTTGGAAATTTACATTGATTTTAGGCTCATATTAACACGGAGATTCACATATCGCTCAAGACTGGAAATTCATGAGATTCAAGCTCATAAAGAAAATATAGGAATCAACCATTCCTCATAAATTACACAAAAAATCAACATTCCATATTCTTACATGGAATCACATTCCTTAGTATTAACACGAGCATTGAATGAGAAATTGGAACATATAAAAAATATTCAAATGCACAAGAACATAGGTGAACACTTATCATATGCAGAAGTCTAGCAACTAAGATTGGGACTTCAACTCTCCACCAATCCTTAGACTAGTTTGCACTGCAATCTTTTCTTACCCAATCACCCCTAAGCTAGATTCAAAGCTTAAGGAGGAGTGCTTTTAGGGAATCAACCAATGATGCCAATTGAAATAGGGAATCCAAAGACTATACCATCTCCACCCACCATCTATTTAGAGAATCCAAAGGCTATGCCACCTCCACCTTTCACTTAGTACATGGAATCAAAAAGCTATACCACCTCCACCCTTCAGTCAATACAGAGAATCTATAGGCTATGCCACCTCCACCCTCAATAACACAGGGAATGCAAAGGTTATGACACCTCCACCATCAAAAATATAGGGAATCAAAAAGATATACCACCTCCACCCTTAAACCAATTCCCTTAGTGGCTCCAACCTAAACCAGGAATCCATAGACCATAGAGAAGAAAATCAATATAATACCTTTAGTGGCTCCACCCTAATTAATTGCTTAGCCCGCAACAACAAAAAGGTGCTATGACACTCCTTGGATAGGAATCCAAAGGAACAATGCCTCCATTCAAACCAGGGAATCCAAAGAGTCTTTGTTCTTCACCTGAGAGATGCCCAAACCTCTCTTAATTGCTCAAAGCCTAAATGAATTGGTCCTTTAATCCTACTAATGCTCTTGCTCCTTTTCCATTGTTCCCAATAGTGGTGTAATGCTTCCCTACTAATCCTACTACTTAAGTTTTTCTTTTCTTTTATTTCTCTGTTAAGATAGTGAATGAAACTTTCTCTACTCAAATAGTGAATGACACCTTCTCTGCTCAATTCTCTATGCTCTTGCCTCCCTTCACCAATTTCTCCTTGAATGTATTCACTACCTCCTATCCCTTGTGTGTGCTTCTGTTTTGTCATTTTTACCTTCAAATTCACTGGACCACTCCTTTGTTGCCATGTTATCACACTTCTCTTCCCACTACTATCGTTGTAACCAAACAATAGTCCCCCCAATCATGTCTATGCCCAGAACCATTTCCCCGCCAATATGACCTATTCTGAAATTATTTTTTTCCTTTTTACCTGTGGACTTTCCAAAGAGTAGCATGGGCTCGTCCTCTCTTCTCCAACTAAAATCAATTGTACAAAAATCTCATTTAAAAAGAACCAGACAAATTTTATAATTGTCATTGAATAACCCAACCTCCTTTCATTCCCAAGCAATCTCCCTCCCCAAAACTCTAAACTTATGTCCCATATCTCAACTCATTTTTTAATTACAACAAAATGGTCATATTATTTACAATAGGGGATTAACAAGGTCACATAGCTAGCATTCCCTGTGCTTAGTTTAATAAAATATTTTAATGTTATGATGTGTTGTATGTACTCAAAACAATAATAAAATTGTAAAATGAGTTATATGAATATTTGTTTAACTTTCTTTTCATATAATTAAACATTTTTTTTTGTAGATATGATATAATTATATATATTATATATATATATATATATATTGACATTGAAGAGAACGATAACAAGTTAATAGTTTTTTATTTATATTGAATGATGACAATTTTCTATATAATATTCATATTATAGTCCACGTCTATCATTAGAGATTAGATTGATATAATGAGCGCTGTACAAATTGTAACATGTATTTTACATATTTTTTCAAATTTATATATTTTTTAATTATTTTTTTTGTAAATTAAAAAATAAAATCCATAAAATTGTTTATTTCAATCTTTATATCAATTGAGAAAATGGAAATTTTGATTTAATTACAAAACCATTTTGTTTTATGTACATAGTGATTAATATATAATGTTTTTTTTTCAAATTATTTATATTTATTGTACATATTAGTTAGTGATAGTACATAGTAATTAATAATAGAGTACACAAAAGTCAATTCTTTCTATCATTATACAATAAAAGGGGCGACATTTCAACCAATCATATTTGAGATAAATAGAAATAAATTTTATTTAAAAATAACAAATTTAATTTCATAATGTGAAACTTTGGATAGATTTTAATTTTTTTTAGTCACAGAAAAACTAAGAGCAAGTCAATGAAACAATGAATACATTATATCCTACCAAGCAATAAGTGTAATAAGAAAAGTGATCACAATGCCATGGCCTACACTATAAACCTATAATAATACATTACATCGATTTATGTGCCACCTACTAAATGCACCATCCTCCATACTTGAGCATAATTAAAACATCAAGGGATATTTTTCCACATATCTTTCATTTATTCCCATTGAGATGGTGGTCGTACCTTGCCCCACCTGTCACACCCCTACACTGGCGGTACTCTTCCAACCGCACTATATCGAGGTGTGGTAGCACCAAACACTTTATTTTCACCAATACTTATGATCGTGGACTACCCCTAACATTTGTACTTAGTTTATTTTTCGTTACCAAGTATTAGTTTATCCTCTATACACGATGAAAACCATAAACATTCACCATAAACAACAATAACATAAACAATTTCACAACAATATAAAGGGAGGAGAAACTCCCCGATGTGAATCTACCTGTATATCAATATATATAATCTTCAATTTTCACAACATAAGTTAAATCTTGGAGGAAACCCCAAATTTACACTTAGCCAATTTTTTATCTTCGGCAAACTCAGTTGCCCAGCCTCGTTGGCACCTCCGAACGGTTGCCGCACGTTCTGCTCAAATCTTCATTCTCTCTTGAATGCATTCGTTTAGCTCATCGCGTCATTTTCCCAACTTGGGCGCCCACCCATGTCACTGTGCACGCCTACTCGGCACATCCACACATCAATCGCCTTCCTTCACAACCTGTCGCACTTCTTCACCCGACTTGCTCTACGTTCATTCAACAAATGCCCTCACAGTGTTACCTTGCTCGACATTATCGTTCAACCCAACCATTCCTTCGTTTGGTGGGTGCACATGCACCCGTGTCTTCACTCGCTCGAACTCTCGTTCACGGTTTCGACCTCCCTTTGTTCAGTGGGCTGCACGTAGTACCACCTACACAAACTCCTATTCACGACCTCCGATTCAACCACCCTTCATTCGGTAGACGCCCTCACTGTGTCATCCTGCACAAACCACCAACCGGTCGTTCAAACCTGCACGAACGCCCTACCTGGGTCGCCCGTCATTTAGCCCTACACGAACACCCTAAACAGTTCGCCCGTCGTTCAGCTCTACACGAGCGCCCTGAATAGTTAGCCCGTCATTAGCTCTGCACGAACACCCTGAACGGTTTGCCTGTTGTTCAGCTATGCACAATTGCCCTGAACGGTTCGCCTGTCATTTAGCTCTGCATGAACGCCCTGAACAATTCACCCATCATTCAGCTCTGCACAAACGCCTTGAACGGTTCACCCATCATTCAGCTCTACACGAATGCCCTGAACCGTTCACCCGTTGTTCAGATCTGCACGAACGCCCTGAACGATTCACTTGTTGTTTAGCTCTACACGAACACCTTCACCCGTTCTGCCCGTTGTAGGGGCACATCCGCACTGAACCTTCACACTTCTTCGCACTTCTCACTTAGCTCATCCAAGTGATCTGTGTCCAGTTTTGTTGGTTGAATGACTCATCTCCAACTCGTCCTCCACTTATTTATACACTTGAACGCCCATCGTTCAAATGTCTAGCTGACCTGCCCATCAAATGCTCTTTCGTCAGCTTTGCTCCATTTTAACATGTCAGCCCACCCACATATCATGTGGCTGCCCCCATCGCATGTCGGCTCGCCCGCTCCTTGGGTTGCCCGGGACTGCTCATATGATATATACATACCACGCTCAACACTTCGTATTTTTCACCCACGTCGCCTTCCACCCACCGTGGCCGCAACTCGCCATCCACACACCCTGCAACTTGTGGTCCTCACACCACTTGTTCCTTCCGTGATACCCAAAACAATTATAATTAATCCCAATTTTATAAAAATATAATATAAAGAAAAATTATGAGTAAACACTACAATCTCACTTCTTTTTACGATTCCTCAAACAAGCTCCATCAAAATTAAGAAAGTCTCTATCGCAAATTTTATGAAAATTTTGGGGACTTTTAGAGAAGTGTCATCCAACCTTATTTGTAAGATAATGTGATACAATGTGTCACATGAAAATTAATATTTATTTTAAATAAATGAGAGTCGTCATTATAATTAGAACAATAGGTTAATGAAATTACTTTTAATACGGAGAGATTATGTATAATTTTATATTAATTATATTTTAAAATATGATATTAACGTAAATTATTTCATCTAGAAAAATGTGATGAAGTCGTTTATATTTTTAATAGAGAATACTAGTTATGAAATTTAATTGGTAAAGTATTTGTTTTTAAAAGATAAAAAATTTTTTTAAATATAAATGTAAATAAATATTTGAAAAATTTGTCTATGGGTGTAGAATAGATAGTGATGTGGTGTATTATTAAGATATTTCGTGATGTGAAGGTCACTGGATCGAAATTTCATGGGAAAAAAATCCCGCCATGTTAAGGGCTAGTGTGGCCTAGGCTGAGAATAATCTTTGGGTGATTTTGATAGCATAGGTGCTCCTGGGTCATGATTTCTCAAGGCAAAGGTTAAACGTGCAGTGACTTCATGACTCACACACTTACTAAAAATTACGATAATTTTTTATATTATAATTTTAATGTATATAAATTTATTTATTTATTATTATCAAAATAAGAATACTTAAAGAATTGATAACTTCGAAAGATCAACTACCACTATTACATTAGGTACAACTATTTCATAAATGCCACAAACGAGAGATTGATTGCATTATTACACCAAACATGTCCTAAGAGACGAACTCACGTAGTTAGGGAAACAAATTGTTCACCAAAGTGCTCGAGCTAAGATCATTTGACCTAAAAATGAGGTAGATAAGGGTGTGATTTCATCCACTTCTGTGTTCACATGTCTCAAAACCATTTAGTATGGTCTCTTTGGGTGCATTGACCATGTGTTCAACCACTACCTCAAGCTTTCCCTATGGCTCTAGGGAATCCCTCATGGGAATTGAACCTTGCCCCAGGGTTTAAAACTCTTTGCTTTCCACCATTAGATACAATGGCTTTCAACTTAAAATGGGGGATATGGGAGTGGGATTTGATTCACTTATATGTGTACGAGTCATGAAACAATTTAATATGATCTTTCTTGGTGCAACCACATGTTCAATTACCACCTCCAAGTGCCCAAGGCTCTAGAGAAGCCCTCATAAAAATTTGACTTATCCACTGATAAAAAACAACTCACTCTCCAACATTAAAAAAAATAAAATAAAATAAAATAAATAAATATAATAAATAAATAATAATAATAATATTAAAAAATATTTTATTTAATTTTATTATATTATTATATATATAAATTTAATTTAAATATTTATTTTTTGAATATAGCCTATAATATATAAATTCAATTATTTATAATATATTAATTATTTTTATTTTTTAAATTTAAAATATTTGTAACAAATTCTAATTCAACATATATATACACTTTGACAAAGGTAGCAAGATGATGAACATTGTATTTGGTTAGGTGAAATGTGGTTATCTAACCACGTATTAAATTTAAAAAAAAAAATAATGAGTAGGAATTGAAATTTTGTATATATTGGATTTCAAGCCTCTGTGGAAGTTTTTTGTAACTTCATGATCCGGATTGTCCACAGTTTCAATTTCATTCTGTCGACGTTTCAAACCCCAAAGAGGGTCCATCATCAGGACAAATCAGAAAGATAGAAAAATGATTCAAATTTAAATAATATATTTGTTGTTAGCAAAAATAATTTACATATGTTACAGATATGATTACTAAATAGCCTAGATTTTTAATAATGCATGTGATAGTGAAATTAGGACCATATGCCTACGAAGGAAAAGGGAATTTAAGGAGTAGACATAGTGTTATATACAAAATAATTGATATATTACACTTTGAAATCAAAATACATCATAAATATATAGTGTATATGAGATTCAACATATTTTAAGATATGAAAATATTAATGAGAAAATCTCTCAACAAACTCCAATAACCAATAAACCAAATTTGCCAATATATTATTGTAAGCGTTAATTCTATGTCTTTCCCTTAATGTTTACATTACAAAATTAAGATTACAAAAATTAATACAAGAATCACAAATTACAGTTCACATATAAGTCACATATGTTTGATATGGTCTTTAGTGGCACTTCTACCCACTTTGAAATCTCATAGACCATGATCTTTCTCCACCATAATCTTCGAGCTTCCCACTTGACTCATTTAAGATACAATTGTCTTTGACCATCATTGAAAAACTTGCAGAATTAATGCTTCTTGACCTCCCGAAGGACAATCTCGATACTGAACCACTCTATGGACTAACTTACATATATCAAAATGCAACGAACTACAATTTTGATAGTTATATAGGTAATTTTTTTAGGTATTATGTATATTCATTAGTCAATTGTACAATTTGACCTTTCTAACACACAAGGATCTCATAAAAATAACATGTAATTGATGCTCTTGAAGCCCGAAGCACAGTAAGACCCATCAACATATAACAGACTCACATATTCAAATTGGTGATATGTTTTCTTGGCATCGAAGAGATTCGAGGGCCACTAATTTAATTATATTACTATGTTCAATAATTGGTTCCACACCTTCAATTTACAAACAAAAATAAATATATAATATTTAAATTCCACCTCAGGTGTTCTATGAACTCCACTCTATATGCATCGAAATAAATATTTTACCACCATTATTTCATTTTACCACCACTATTTCAACATAGACTGGATGTGTAAGGACTATATAAAAAATAGTCTAATCATGTCAGAAATTGCAATATTTGATGATGCAATTTCAAAGACAGATTAAAGCTCTGGTAGACTCATTGACAGAAGAAGTGGGCATCACAAATCACATCTTTCCCTTGACAACCTTGGGATCTAACCATCATTGAAAGAACAGTACCAATGAAGCAATATGCTTGAGATCCTCAAAGAATGTGTTCCCAACATAGATGAGAGGCACCAGATATTGCGAGAAATAATCCAGGGATAACCATCTCGTTGACCATGTAAATACAACAAGAATAGAATCAATGCAAAACAATGTGTTTTGGTAATGGCCCTCTCAATATGATTGGCTATCTCCTCTGTAGGTCAAATATGTTATAGATTTGTAACAAAAGACAAGTAAGCACACCTCCAATGCTCAATCACTTCTAAAGCTTCAATGATTAGAACAAATCTACATAGATTTGAGGTAAATGCCTTATCTTGAGGTCGTCATGAAGGAAACTCAATTCTCCTTCACAATCACAATACAATGTGCTCCATGTAGAGGTCTAGTTATGGCAACCCAACTTATTGTGTTCTCAATTGTGCAACCATCACTATGAGATCACCACTTCTAGGCTCAACATATTACAATCCTTGAGCACATCTTCCAAATACCTTAACGAGCTTTCCAAGAAATAACTTGACGAGACACTGATATCACCGATACACAACTCTGTTATGCACAATTCTTCTTTGTAAGCTTGGTGATTTTTGGGCACATGCCATCTACTCTGTTCAGAGTCCAAGTTCATGACGTCAAATTTGGCACGAGCTCTCCAATATTTCTTTGAAAGCCCAATTTCCCACTCTCAGAGCTTCAAAAGAGAAGACAGTCACAAGGACAGTCTTGTTGAGGTTGACTTTTTCCAAATTGAGGTTCTTGGTTGTGACCTCGTAGGCACTAGGCAGAGCAAGGGTGCCCCTTAGACTATGGCTAGTAACGATGATATTCACGTCTTAGAACTCCTTTCCATGTATACACATCCACCAAGTTGCCGATATCGTTTTAGAAACACATAACACACTCAAAACAAATACTCAAACACAATAATATATAACCTTTGCTTACTTTATGTACACAATAAACATTTAATCTTTAGAATTTTTCCATCTTCTTGGGCCCTCCCTTGAGGGAGCCAAGCCCATATAGGCTCTAATATAAAAAAAGGAAGTTTGAGGAGAAAAATAGGGCATGGGTTACACATAAAACAATTGGTATATTACACTTTGAAACCAAAATACATCACAGATCTATAGTGCATGTGAGATCCATCAAATTCAAAGATAGGAGAATATTGTTGAGAAAATCTCTCAATGGACTCCAACAACCAACAAACCAAATATGTGAATATACTATTGTAAGCATTAATTCTAAGTAAAGGGGAAACCAAAAGGTCCCTGCATGAAAGCATATGTTTGAAAAAAATTATTCCATACATAGTGTAGAGAAAGTAACACGAAAAATTGTTGACAGAGATACAAAATTTCCCATAGTTTGCTTGAGATTTTATCATAGAACTGATAATAGAAAGAGAAGGAAAGATCAGATTTGATAGTTCAGACCACTTGCTTGCCTTTGGAGTTCGAGGAGACCTCCTATTCCTTGTTGATCATCATCTGAATTGCTACATCTTCCAATTTCTCCTCCACTATTATGCAACCATACGAACTTGATTCCTGTTGAGCATGATCCTTCTCTACTTCCCAAATCAACTAACCATCCAGCTACATGTCATATATCCTGAGGGAGGGGGAATGAGATGATGGATTCAAAGAGTGGGAGCCTAAGCCATCTTAAGCGCTAGAGGAAGAAGGTGAAAGCAAGACAGGAGGGAAGAAAAATGCCAAAATATTTGGACAATTAGCACAGGGATTGACAAATGTTTCTCACCTGGGCATTGGCCTCCACCCCCTTCTACATCGTTGCCTCTCTAGCTCTCTCCTACTGCCACAGATGTCGAGCCAACAGGTTTCTTATGGCCCAAATCCCATTGTCAATGCGCCTTCTCTTGTTAGCTTCTAGTGAGGCAACCATGCGACGAATGTGCAACGGGATGTCAGGGTCAAAGAGTTCAGAGTTTCATCAAACCATATAACATGAGGGGGACACCCTTGGTCCTGACCACCACCACCATGCCTAACTCTTCCTCGCTTGTGCACCATTGTTACAGGCTACAGGATGAAGAGTGGAAATCCAAGGTAATAGGGGAAGGAACAATGCCACTCTAGGAAAGAGACGAGAGAGTGATGAAGAGAATGAAAAAATAGCTCCAAGAAAGTGTCAGGAAAGGAATGAAATAGGAGAAGGTCATATATCCAAAGAATTCACTAGCGTCGAGGAAGAGTTAGCCAAATTGAATGTGGTATGAGAGCGAGGTAAAAAACATTCACTAGACAAATACATGGTAGGAGACCTAGACTCATCAAGAATAACATCTTAACAGTCGAGCTGGGAGCATTGAAGGTGCAAGGGTGCCACTTAGAGAGAGAGAGATCATGATAGTGTTTTAATACAAACAAAACATGAAATCCACAGTGAATCCCCGATCTGAAGGTATAACTTAGTATTGAAATTAAAGAATATATTATTAATTTTGAAGGTATAATTTATAAATATTAAAATAATAAATAAATAGATATATATATTATTAATTTTTTAATTTATATTATATTAAAATATTTAAATAACAATTTTTTTTTTAATAAAATTTAAAGACTATTTTTCATTTTTAAACATATAAATTAAAATATCTATTTATTTCAGTTTTAATTTATTATTTCTTCCTTTTAAAAAAATTGATTTATAAATTTCAATTTTTATATGTCGAGAAAAATAAATATATTGATTTGAAAGGAGATCAAGAGTGTTTTAAAACACCATATTTAGTTTGGTGTTGGGGAATATGTTTATGCAAGTACATATATGTTAAGGATTCAGAGTTCCTAATAGATAAATATTATTTTATTTTTTATTTATTTTTAAATAAAAATAATTATTAATATTAAAAAAATTATTTTTTATTATTTATTCTGAATAAATAAAAAAATAGTTTTATTGTATATTATTTTGAACAAATTATATATAATATATATAAAGATTATTTTTTTGGATTAAATTTAGTTTTTATTTATTTTCATTTAAACTTATAAGTTATTAAATAATTATGGGATACATAGGATTAATCTAAATGCATATCAAATTAATTAGTTAATTTGACTTTATAGGTTTATGTTTTTTCAGTTATGTTTATATATTAAATTTATTTTATTATATATGTTTAATTAAATTGTAATTTAACTTTAATAAATAAATAATAAGGAAAGTTTTATTATCTTCTTATTTTTTATTTAAAACTAAATAAAATACATTTATCCACATTGTAATTTAATATAAGAGTTCTAAGCGCGTCGAGAAATGAATTTTGATGTGATTATCACCAAAAACACGTCTCACTAAACTTGATATGGATAACAAAAGCCTTAATTCAATAATTACATCCTTGCATGGAAGGGCCACTGCAACTAAGGTTCATCATTTTGAACGATCACGCTTGCAGGTTTTGAAGATGAAGTCAAATCTAACATTCCTTAAGAGATGCATAGCTTCCTCCATCATTCTGGTTTTTGCCCAGATTAATCATCACCTCAATATTCCTAGGAACCATCGTGTCTTTCTGAAGACCAATTAGGCTTGTTAGCATCTGAGATTTGCAGGGTTAGAAGAGTTCTTGATCAGCTTTCTCGACAACTTCTCTCTTTACGTCTGGAACTTTCTAGCATAATTTCTGCCTCCCCATGGATAATGGTTGATGCTTGTTTGACTCTTAAATCTCAACAGATGGAAGATATTTGGAGGCAGAAGTAGTATTAAAAGTTTCTCAAGTTGTCCAAAAGATCATATGTGCTTGGCGATCTTTCTATCTCCTTAGGTAAACCATCCTATAGCCAGGTTTATGTTAGTCAAATATCTGCTCTTCGTTCCTGGGTTAATGGCCATCATCATATGCACTGCTCCCCTGCGGATAAATTTATTTTGATGGGTTCAGATGAAGAGGCCGACACCCTAGAGTTCTTCCATATGATCCCTAGCTCTTTGATGTCTGTTCCATCACTTCCCAGCATGGAACTAAGTCTATAGTCCAGTGATTTGAACACCTCATATCTGGTCACTCATGTTTCGTATTTTGGTCTAGCCTCTACTTTGGATAGCTGATTCATTGACAGGTTGGTTTTGGGAATGGGTTCCCCCAAGGGCAGTTTTGGGGCTAAAAGCCCATGTTTTGGGATAATTTTGTAATAAAGTTGTAAAGTCCCTGCATTTTGTGGTCATGGAGCACGAAGGTGTCAAGAGTCATAAAGGGTTGTCCACCCTTATTTTGTAAAGTGTAAAGTCAGTTGTAAAGATCCTCCCATGGTTTGTGGACCATGGGATTGTATAAAAAAGGAGCTAAGTAAGTAATCTCTAAGTAGTTAAGTGAAGAGTTAAGTTAAGGAAGGAAGAAAGAAAGTAGCCTAAGTGTTCTCAGGTCTTAGTGTAGGTAGAGGCTTTACAGCTGAGTGTGCAGAGGCTTAGGGTGGAAGTCTGCAGCTAAGTGCATAGAGGCCTAGGGTGGAAGTCCATAGTTGAGTGCCCAGACCCCTACAGCTATGTGCACAAAGTGAATAGAGTCTGTATTAAATTGAAAGATATCAATAAAGATAAGTATTCTGCAATTGTTGTGTATTTAGTTCCTATTAATGCATTTGATTATATTGTATTTTGGGTTTAATTTACAATTTTTATTTGATGTGCAAATATATGTGATTGTATTGGTTAATTGAACGCAAGTAAGGATATCAATTTACACGACGCTAACTGTGATTGATTAGTAAGATAAGTAAAACACTTAAGATAACATGGGAACCTATACAATACACTGTCATAGCTGCACGAAAGTACTTGGACGACAGGTTAGGGTTGCGTAAAGGTCAATCATACACCTTTGTGGAGGTACTAAAGGGAAAAGTAAAGGGTAGACTGACAAAGCCCTAAGCCTTATTGACCTGTGTGAAAGTAAGGGTAGAGGGTATAAACCGACATCACGACCATCTCAAGGTGCGAAAACTTGGGTCCAACATTCCCCCATACTCCTTCAGGTGAGACTTCGGTCTGTACTCCGCAAGCTGATGCCGAAAGGGCCAGTAGTGTAGGGGTTTCTTTGGCTAACTAACATTAAACCTGGGTGAGGCCCCACAAAGCTAACAAATGGTTCCGTTGCCAGGACCAGAATCTGCAAAAGAGATGAGTGATTTCGTATCGCTGGAATCCAACTAAGAAAGAGGTTGAAGATGTTGAAAATAGAAACAAGAAATGCTAAAAATAGGAATGTTATAAATAGCATTTCAGGATATACTCCAACTTTGTTGGAAATAACAAAAAATAGAAATGCTAAAAATAACATTGCTATAAATAGAATTTCGAGATAGATTCCAATTTTAATTAGTCCCTGAATTAAAATTGAGAATTAGAATTTGAATTTAGTCTCATCAACTGTTTGAAAAACAATTAATTAATCCATCTTGAGTTAATTAGTTGGAGAAAATCAAACATGAAGTCTTTGTGAAGACATGCAACATTTATCCCTTTGATTGAGGAAGTTATCTCTTAATTAAGGAGATAAGGATGAGTTGTATTTGAGTTGTAATTAGTTAGCTCAATTAACTAACTTAAGTCCAGTTAAATCACTTCCAAATAGTTGAAGGAACTAATTGTGAGTTCAGTCAATTATTGCATGTATGCATGCAACTAGTGTTCTCGAGATAACTGAATATTCTCTCATAAATAACTCATGCATGTCAGTTCAGACAGAGACCCAATTGAGATCAAAGGATGGGATAGTGTACTATCAGTTGCAAGAATATTCCCATGAGGATATCTCTTGCATGTAGAAGGAATTATTTCCTTGAGGATTACGCAGTTATTTTAGAGGTTAGTGAGTAGTGTGTGAGGTAATTACACACAGGTGGTAGCTTGAGGACCTAGGAGAAACTGCACAAGGATATAGGAGGCTTGGAGGATTGGAGGAAGGCATATGTGTTGTCTATTCTATCTATGAGTAGCAATGTGGGATTGTAATGAGAGCTAGATAGCTTGTGAGCTAAATCTTTGTGTAATCCGAAGATATTTCCACTTGTATAATAATACAGATATCAAGGTTTTTAGCTGAGGCTTTCCCCAGAGTATTTTTCAATGTTCATGTGTGATTGACTTCTTCTTCATTTGTTATATGTGTTCTATTTGATCTTGCTCAAAATCAATTAAGCTTATGCAATTTTGTTTGTAGAAGTAGATCAAGTATTTTGCTTTAGTAGATTGCATTATAAGGTGATCTACAGTGAGAATTTCTACAGAAGACTGGTTGGATAGGAAGATCCACGAATTTGCAGCGCAGGAGAATAGAAATACATGACTGACAAAGGAACAGTTGCTAGACAGGTACCTATATACAGAAATCCATGAGATCCTTTTTTGTTCCTTTCCAATTGAGTTATACGAGTGGATTGCAAAGCTAGCGGATAGCCAAGGAAGGTGGAGGCTCAATGGCCTATTTTCTAGACCCCAGAGTCAGTACAGAGTCTAGAAGCCTCTGAGGATAAGATCGCCTGCACTGTAGATCATTGGTTTGATCGTATCATAGGGGGTTTGTGACAAAATTTGTGGTCAATACCTCAGTCAGGTACAACAAGGCAAAGTGGCACTTTTTTAAAGGTCCGCGAGGTAAGTACTTGAAGTCTTTAAACACTTGGATTAAGACGTTATTGTGCGAAAAATGGGTTATGCAACTACCTTGATGTTTGGAGCTGTGCGAAGTGGAAATACTTATAGAAACAAGGAAAGAAAGGGTCTCGAATATAGCCCACTAATTTCACCTCCTTTGAGTGACGAAGAGGGAGTAGCGCAGGCTTCTCCGTGAAGTGCAGTTCAGTTGATAAAACAAGGGTTCCCGCGACTACCACCTCCACTCAATGTTGAAATATGGAAACAAGGATATTCCAATTTAATTTGTCCTTGAATTAAATTGTGAATTAAAATCGAATTTAGTCTTAACAACTACTTGGAAATAATTAATTAATTTATTTTAAATTAATTATTTGGAGAAATTCAAGTTAGAAGTCTTTCTAAAATTATGCAAGAGTTATCCCTTAAATTAAAGAGATAAGATTGAGTTGTATTTGAGTTACAATTATTTAACTCAATTTACTGAGTTAAGTCTAGTTAAATTAGTTCCAAACTGTTTGAGGAAGTAATAGTGAGTTAACATTCAGTTGATGCATGCATGCACTCAACTAGTGCTACTCTAATTAATTGAAGATACCCTCATCAGAAACTCATTCATGTCTATTCTGAGAAAGACCCAGTTGAGATTAAAGTAAAGGATAGTGTACTATCATTTGCATGTGTTTTCTCATGGAGAAAACTCATGCATGCAGTTAAGGATAAATCCTTGAGGATTGCGTAGTTTTGAAGGGAGATCATCCACAAGGAACAACGCAAGGAAATAGGAGCCTGGAGGGCAGAGAGGAAGGCTAGAGAGAAGCCAAGATTTCCTATGAGCATCTGGGAGGATTGTACTGAGAGCTGGCTAGCTGTGAGTGCTAAGGCTTTGGATAATTCTTATGTATTTCCACCATGCATGATAATACAATAGTGTGGGGTTTTTAGCTGAGGCTTTCTCCAAATTATTTTCATGTGTATTGTGCTATTGATTCTTCTTCTTCTAGTTATATTGTTCAGCTCGATATTTAAGCTTCTATAAATTGATAGTAGAAGTAGGTTATAGCATTCTTCTTTTATTTATATTGCATTATCGGGTTAACCTACATCATATTTTCTACACTCACACCACCTCCACCTTCACCACCATCGCCCCCTGTGACTTCTCCCACACCATTGCCGCCTCCACCACAGTTCAACATGGTGAATTTAGTGAAGATGCCTTTGATTAAGGGCTTGGGAAATGAGGACCCATACCAGTTCTAGTTCATTGTAAAAGCTATATGGGAAGCTCAATATGTCACAAACAATCACATGAAGAAGGCAACGTTGGTTACCGATTTAGAGGATTGTGTGCTAACTTGGTATATCAAGTACTCTAATGATAACCCAAATATTGGGTTGGTAGAGATCCAAACCATGCTAAATAAAGAGTTTAGTAGGCCTAAATCCGAGGTGCAGTTGATTGCGGGTTTCAAGGAAATCGCAATGAAACCAGGTGAGACACTTTGGGAATTAGATGAGAGATTGAAGTGTAAGATCCGCGAAGCTAATATGAACATAACAAATGGACAACACAGTCAGTGGTTCGTGGCTTTGCTCCTGCCTCACCTAAAGGTTGCATTATCACAATAGAAGATTATGACTCAGGCAAAGGCCTTGGAGATTGCATGAAACACTGATGCAAGATCTGAATCTAGGGGTTCAGTAGATCCATGTGGAGTTGCAAAATCTTTACGTCGAAATGCAAAGCTTGAAGAAGGACAAAATAATTCGACTAGAGGCGTGCAAAGAGATATGGTGCCTGAAATGGAAAGATCAAGGGCATGACAAAGACCACCGCCCAGCCTTCGTGAACTATATTGCAGGAGGAGGACCGATGCCTTTGAGGTCGGAAGCCCAAGTAGGACCGAGAATGGGGCCTGCGATGTGGTGTGCTATATGTCAAGTAGTAGGGAAAAATACGACTAATAACTATCATTTGGTGTAGAAGTTTGTACAAACACCACAATAATTATTTTGCAAATTCTATAGGTTGGTAGGGCATGATGAGTGCAATTGTTGAAGTTATGAATTGATGATTGATAGAACACCCACCTATAGTGTTCAGGTAGAAACACAACCTCCTAACCAGAGTGTTGGGTTGGCACGAACAGTCTTTCAGGGCGCGGACAAGGCCGAGGTGGTGGAGGACCTAACAGAGGTCGGGGACAACTGAGTTGTTACAATTGTGGATGACCAGGACACTATGCCCACGAATGCACTAACCCAATGCATTAGTCATGCAGATATTGTACTCAGTTTGATCATGAGATGAAGGACTGTCCTACACTGATAGTGAGGATATGTGACACAGGGGTTCTACCATTGCAGCCAACTTAGAACCTATAGATGATGAGGGCTGAGCCTCGCGAAGAGGATCCAAATGTGAATATAGTGATTTGAAGTGGAATTGCAATGAGCGATGATAAGAGAAAAAAAAATGAAGACAACGCATGGGTTTGCAAAGCTTTGGCGAAGGAGGTTGAATTTGATATGGAGAGTTGTTATGAAACCAACTCAAGAAAAAGATAGAAAAAATAGATCAACACCTTAAAATTCAGCCTCTTCGAGGGGGAAACCTCCTTTACATTACATAAATGAACAATTCTTGGATGATTCAAATGACAAAACCTCCTTTCCATATATAGGAG